>JAODAL010019626.1:0-71535 GCA_025379985.1 Phyllomedusa bahiana
GGACCTTTAAAGGGCCGTTCACACGGAAATTTTTTGGGGCAGGGATTGCACCCCAAATTGCCCCGTACCGCGGGGAATCCGTCCCACCATTAGGGGTAATCCACAGTTCTTATAGAGGAGGGGCCCTTTCTCTACTACCCCTCAGCAAAATCCCCCGGGGCGGGAAAAAGTGACGTGCACCAAATCCAGGGGCGCAAATTTTGCGGGGGAAAAATGGTCTATGGGGCCGGGGGGCACCCCCCGCCCCCCCCCTTTAATTAAACCCTTTTAATTCGGGCGGAATCGTCTCGCAATTAGGGTTTTGAATAACCCGTTTTGAACCGGGCCCTTAAAAGGTAACCGTCACATGAACTGCTTTCTAATCTGCAAGCAGCAATTTATAGGGGGAAAGCGGGATAGATCAAATAAAAATTTTTTTTTTGGGAAGGATTCCCACAAAATTTTGTAATTTTTAATTTAATTTACGCTTATTCGGGTTTAAGGAATCCGTGGGGGGGTTATCATGATTGAAACTATAGTTATATGCACATCATTCAAAAAAGGGCTGTCAATCACTGAAAGCCCACCC
Source organism: Phyllomedusa bahiana (assembly GCA_025379985.1). Classification (NCBI taxonomy): domain Eukaryota; kingdom Metazoa; phylum Chordata; class Amphibia; order Anura; family Hylidae; genus Phyllomedusa; species Phyllomedusa bahiana. The sequence continues at coordinate 569 of JAODAL010019626.1, forward strand.
CACGGCCCTTTAAAACCCAAAATAAGCAGAAAAATTAAAAGATTAAAAATTACAAGTTCTGCTGAATTTTTTCCCCAAAAAAAAGTATGCATCTGCTTACCGCCCTAAAAGCTGAAAGAAGATAGAAAGCATAATCGCTGTACAATTTTCCTTTTAAGTAAATAGAAAATTTTTACTTTATTTTGGTTATACTATTCGTAGGTTTTAAGATTAATTTTCATACACCTTATTTTTGGGACTCTGTATTTTAGTGGTTTTTTTTTTTTTTTTTGGTGATTTATTTTCCATCACTACAGTGGTGATATTTCTATTTTACAAAAAATATAGATTATTAAATTTATTTATAAATAATAAATTTATTACACTGTTCTTGAGAAAAAACAAACTTTTATTAAACAATTAGAACAAACTGTATTTGTTTGTGAAATATGAAAAGTGCTGCTGTTGAAACTGAAATATATACTTGGGGCCTTATGTATGAATACTGTCTAGCAGTAAGACTCTGTTGCCCATAGCAACCAATTAGAACTCCCCTTCCATACTAGAGGCTCAAAAAATAAAATCGGAGCTCTGATTGGTTGCTATGGGCAACAGTTTTCATACATAAGGCCCTTGGTGTCTAGAGTATTGTAAGCACTTGTATAATAATTTGTTGGGCCACTTTTATCATCTTCATACATTGTAATTGTTACGGTCTGGAGGTGGATCCACTGGACCACCGCGGGCAGGGTAAGCCCAACCAGGGAGGGAATCTAAGGGGGGGCCCCGGTTTTTTCACCAAGCCCCGAAAAAGCGGGATGGTCTTGTGCGGGGGTTTTCCCCCCCAAAGTCAAAACCACGGCGGGGCTTGCCTGGGGGTGGCGGCCAAAGGCGGGTACATAAGGCAGGCAGGCTCGGTCGAGACGGGGCGGGAGGTGGACAGGAGGCCAAGGTTCGGGAAAAGAAGGGGTTTTAAGGGAAAAAGCGGGGCGGGGGTCCCTTTGGTTAACGGAAGAAAACAAAAGTAAAAAAAGGAACCCGGGAAACATTTCACCATGGAATATACACCAAAGGGACCCGGGCGAGGGCCGCAGGAAGTGGCCCGGATAAATGGGAGCGTGCCCGGCAATAAACCCAGTTACCGCGCACTCCCCCTTTAAATCCAAATTTTCCGGCCGCGCGCGCCCCTGGGGCGGAGCACACGCCGGGGACCGGCAAGATGACGGGGAGCGCGGGGGGGTAATGAGCGCCGAGGGGACCGAACCGGCGGACCCACGGGGGGGACGGGGCCCGCTGGGAGCGGGGGCCGCCTGCCCCCGGGCAGTGTGCAGGGGCGCCCGTGCAGCACCCCCCCCCACCTTGGGCCCCCCTCCTTACTGGAATGAAGAAATCTCTGGATAGGCTTGGGTTCGGGATATTCTCCCCCGGTCCCAAAAAACTCATTTCGGCCCGAAGCCCCTCCATCCACCAGGAAGTATCCCCTTTCCCCTAGTTCTCCTCATCCCAGAATTTCCTTGACCTCAAAGACTTTGGGGCGCATCACCAAAAAGGGGAAAGAGTAGGGCCCTTTCTGGGAAAAATGGTTGCAAGGGGTTTTAAATAAGGAGAATGAAACGCGTTGGAGATTCTCATTTAGGACCCGGGAGTTGTATCTACGGTTATGTGGCTGATACCTCAAAGGCCCAGGAAAGGGGGGACCCAGTTTGTGAAAAGGCATCTTTGGGCGGAAGATCTAGCGAAGCCACACTTTTCACCGGGAGAGAAAACCGGAGGGGGGATTTTTTCTCCCCTAGTTTCAGCGCTGGGAGGGCGGACAGGACTGACGGGTCTGGGCCAAAAGGCCTTCATTTTAACCAGTGCCGTCCCCCCCGGGGACCTGGGAGGAGGTTACCAGAGGGGAGGAGGGCGGGGATGCAACCAACACGATGTAGGGGGGGCCCCCGCAAACCAACTAAAGGGAGTTAAAAGAGCTCCGCCCACGCAGCAAATTGGCCCAGTCATCCTTGACGTGCGAAGAAAAACGAAGATAACATCCAAGACCGGGTTTTGACCCTCTCCACCTGGCCGTTCGTCTGGGGGTGGTGCCAGAAAGATCGAGTTCACCCGAAGTTGGTTCACGGGGCCCCTCGCCAAAACCTGGAGACAAATTTGAATTTCCCCGGGTCCGAGACTTTTTTGCTGGGGGATCCGCAGGGGAAACACATGGAAAAAAGAATACTCAGGCGGGGGGGCAGATGGCAGCCCGGAAGGGCGAAATGCCCCTTTTTTTGGAAAAGCGATCGTAATCACCCAGATAAGGTTTTCCCAGAGACGGGGGGGAGTCAGTTTAAGCCCCATCGAAATTTTGGTCCGGGGTTTGCGTGGGAAGGGGAAAAGTGGGAATAGCCTCCCGCTTGTGACGGGGCGTTTTTGGGGGGCCCGGGAGTCAAAAGACGAAACAAGCCCTTAAAACATTTTTTCCCGGGAAACCGGGGAACAGCAGAAGGTTCTTGGGGGCGCCGGATGACCAGCCACCAATGGCAATGTCCCCATTTTGGATAAGTCTGGAAGCGGGCCACAAATTTTTCCAGGGGGAAACCCTTCCGGAGGTCCACGGCGCCCCGAGAGGGGCCTTGGGGGAAATTTTATGTCCAGGAAAAGTATCTTCCCCACCCACGTAGAGACGGGGGGGAGGCACACTCACATTTTTTTGGGCTGGCCTGAAGGGATCGAAAAAAACCCGGGGGAGAAGAGCGACCACCTCCCTGGCGTGGTTAATCGCTAACAGTCTGAGATATTGGAGGGTTTTTGTGGTCCGAGAGATAAGGATGGAAAACGGGGGGCCCTCCAACGATAACCCACTCCTCGGCCAATTTGATGGCTGACTCCCGGGGCCCAAAACGTGTTTTTTCTTTTGCCGAGAAAGTCTTGAGAAGAAGCCAAACGTTCAGTCTTTCCTGTGGGGCCCCTTTTTTTTGTAAGAAAAAAGCCCGGCTCCCCAGATGGCATCCCCCGTTGAAGGTTTCGGGAAACCGGACGTGCCAGGAAAAGGCCCTAAGAAGGCGGGCTTGAGATTCAAAAAGCCTCCCCGGCCTCGACTGGCCCGTGGTGGATTGGCTTGTTTTTTTTGGTGAGGGGTACTTCGGGGCACCCGAGGGGAAGTGGGGGAAAGAACTGGGGATAGTATTGCAGAAGCCCAAGAATCGCTGGATTGCCCGCGGCAAGGGCTGGCCACGCAAAAAGAGAAGTTTGCTGGGTCCTCCGAAACCTTGGTGGATGGTACCCAGAAAAGGGAGGAGTCGAGGAAAGGGCACTTCCCAGCTTGGGGGTACAGGGGTTCTCCTGGAGACTCTTTAAATACCCTGACGAACTGGCAACGGGGGGGTTCGGGTCAGGATAGAACACCAAATTTTCCTCAAGGTAGACCCCCGCAGGGGGGAGGAGGTCCCGAAGACGTTATTCAAATAGCCCGAAAGACGGCGGGGGCATTGCACAGTCCCCAAGGGGATCACCCGGACTCAAAAAACCCGCCCCCGGTTTGAAGGCCCCTCTCCATTCGCGCCCTTGCGGATTCGGGCCAAATGAAGGCCCCCCAATCCAATTTAGAGAAATCTTGCGCCCTGCGGCGGTCAAACCGTTCCGGATCAACGGCAGTGGATACCGGTTTTTCACAGTGATTCTTTTCAAAACCCCGGGAACTATGCAGGCCGTAAGGTAACCCCCTTTACGAAAAAAAACCCCGCACCCCGGGAGACGAGGACTTCGGGAAAACCCCCCCGAATTCCCTGGGTTTTTACTCGCATGCTTAGTCCGGGAACGACAGGGTAGACTCGGGCCTCGGGAGGAAATGGTACCCGGGAATAATCAAATTTGACAATTGATGGACGATGGGGGGCAGACTTCGGGTTGCTCTCGGAGAAAACATCGGGGACCCCGTATTCGGGCGGAAACCCCGGGGAGCGGGCCCCGTGGGTTAAGCGAGAGCAGGGAACACCGGGCCCCAAGGTGCCACCAAACAAAGCCTGGACGCTGGGACCCCAACGAATCTCCCTCCAGTGACCGCCAGGATAGGGGAGTGGAGCCGTAGCCTGGGGGTCCCCCGGAGGGCGCCGACGAGGAGAGGCAAGACATAGAAGGCGATTTTTTTTTCCCTTTTGCAGAGCCCCCCCATGGAGGGCATGGGTTTGGGGACGAAAATGGATGGTGCACGAGCAGCTCCCTGCTGACGGGTGAGATCCAAACGGTTTTCCCAAAAGTACCAGGAACCGATACTTTCACTAAGGCTGGTGGATAAGTTCCCGGGGGGAGCAGAGTCCAGAAACCGGACCTGGAACGGGTACCCAAATCCCGCAACCTGCCAAAAGGGACAACAGGGGGTGGGGAGGAGGAGGTTGCACCTGGGAATGCCTCCCCACAGATCCCAGGTTTTGGGTTTCCCGCAGGCTTTTGGGGAAATTCCTCCAAAAAAAGCTCTGACTCCACTAGAGGCACAAGTATTTTGCCGCCCCCTGGGGCCAAATTTTGCCAAGGCGAGCCCGATCAATTGCAGGGGTCGTCGGTGGGGGGTTGGGGGCTGGGCGCAGGAGGCCCCTGAACACCGGTGCCAGTCGAGGAAAACCCCGAAATTGGGGTGACTAGTTCCTGCCGAAGCTCCCCCCCTTTCATTGAAACGTCTCAATGCGGGGGCAACCGGTCAAATGCTGAGGGAAGAGGGAGGTCTCTAGCGGGCCAAAAGTCTTTAACTCGGCTTAGAGTCCTTTTTTGAAAATAAACAACCGAGCGGCCTTTTCCATGAATTCAGAGGGGCCCAAATAGGGAAAGTACCAGCAGTTTTCCACAGACAGGGCCCCCGGCGTAGGTTTGGGGGGGCTTTCTCAGCGGGGGAGGGACGCGGGTTTCCCCGAAGAGTTTTCGGAAATCAGGAAACGATGTAGAAAAAAACCGCCCCCTGGGGCCCCGCCCAAAACGGTGAGCCCCGCCAGGGCCCTTCCCGAGAGGAGGGTGACCATAAAGCCACCCTTTGCATGTTCGACGGAACTGGTCGGCCATCAGCTCCACGTGCAGGGGGCATTGGGTGATGAACCCCCTCATGCTTGGATCACCCTGAACTTGGATGGGGGTGACGCCAAGCTTCGGTCCCCCCCCCCAGGAGCCACAGGAACCGTTGAGGGGGAACAACTGGAGATGGCGGTGATTGCTGCTGAACGGGGAAAGGTCTGCACCATGGGGGAGAGTTTTTCTCGAGCTGTGTGCTTTTCGCGCAACTTTGTGATTGCTTGACCAGACGGTGGTTTTGCGGGAAGGGTTACGGGCGGGGGTGGGATCCCTGGACCACCGAGGCGGGCGTAAGCCCCACCAGGGAAATCTAAGTGGGGGCCCTATTCACCAGAGCCCGCGCAAAGTGGGATGGTCTTGGGCGGGGGGTTTTCCCCCAGGTCACACCAGGCGGGGGTTGCCCCGGGCAGCCAAGAGTGCGGGGGACGAACGGGAGGCGACTCGGTCGTAGACAGGCAGGAGGCAGGACAGGCAGCTCTGGTTTCGTAGACGGGAGACAAACAGGGGGTCGGGCAACGGCAAAAATTCTAGACATAAACTAAGCAGGGGTCGGTAAACTTAAGGCAAGACAGGGAAACCAACCTTTTTACCATGAAAATTACACCAAGGGTTGGCGAGGGCCACAGGAAGTGGCCGGACTAAAAAAAGGGGCATGCCCGGCAATGAAACCAAATTTCCGGGGCATGCCCCATTAAAACAAAAAGCGGCGCGCGCCCCGCCCCCAGGGGTGGAGTACGCACCCGGGGGCCGACCAGACTGAGCGGGGCGCCTGGGAAGTGGCACCCGGGGGGGCCGAAGCCGGGGACACCAAAACCCACGTCGGGACGGGGGGGGCGGGGGCAGGACGCGCCTGCGACCCGGGACAGTGGTCGCAGGGGCGCCCGTGACCGTAATGTTTGGCACTGCACTATACAATGAGAGATTATCTGTCCCTGTGCAAGTTTAAAGCTGGCCATACATATTAGATTGGCCAAACACTCTTTCTAGCTATTAAAAAAACCCATATCCATTTTTATTACCACCTAGGGCATTGATTTGGGTTTTATGTCCAATTTTTGAAAATTTTAACAACTTTTGCTAGTAAACAATTTAAGACAAACATTTTGGTTTCTGTTCACAATAGAACTTCTCTCACATTCTTCCCAAGTTCAAAGATTTTGTGAGATAACGTATTTCTCTCCTGCTGACTTTCTAGTAACTTGACATAAAGGGCCACATGTATGAAAACTGTCTAGGTCTAAAACTCACTTTGTTGCCCATAGCAACCAATCAGAGCCCCTTCATTTTATATGTGCTCTGGAAAAATGAGAGGGGGGGCTTATGGTTGTTAGGGGGAACAAAGTGAGTTTTTTGACCCCAAGTTTCTACATGGCCCAAAATGTCTCGGGGTAACAAAGGGTATAAACACTGAAGGGGTTGTTCAGGTTAAAATTAAAAAATATAAATAGGAAACAGGGGATTAATAAAGGTAAAAAAAAAATTCTCTCTTTATCCCCTTTGCACTCGTTGCCATTCCAGTGCTGAAGCTGGCAATGATGTCCCTATTTCTGCAAATGGGTGACCATTGCAGCCAATCAGTGGGTTATGTGCTATCCCATTGACATCAGCACTCCTGAAGTGGACAGCGTGTGAACAGTAATACAAAGGGAATGGAATGGTGGTCAGTACAAAGGGAAGTATATATTTGTTTTAAGCCCCACATCCCATTTTTAATTTATCCTCTGACAACCCCTTTAATTGTCATTAATCTCTCAGTATCTACAGCTGCTGTAATTGACCCCCACAGCATTTACATCAACTCTTCATCCTTTTCATTTTCTTTTAACTAGGCGTTTACAGCTTCCAGTATCCTCCGTACCCACATACGGCAACACTCTGGAGAGAAGCCCTTCAAGTGCAAACACTGTGGCAAGGCCTTTGCGTCACACGCTGCCCATGACAGCCACGTGCGCCGCACACACATTAAGGAGAAGGGATTCAACTGCACCATGTGTGGACAAAACTTCATGGAGCTGGAGGAGTTCCGATATCACATGCAGATTCATTCTGCTCTCTAAGCATCTGCCCTCACCCACCACTTGTCTCATTTACACTGTGCCAATTATATTTAACTTCCTGATCATTTTTATTATATTTATTATTATTTATTATTCAGATGCTTAAAATATAACAGACTAAATGTAACTTAAACCCTGAGCAGAACACTTTTCATCGACTTAATCTAGTTTGAGAACTGGAGGCTTTAATTTATTATTTTCTAAATTATTCATTTGCCAAGGACGATATCCTGTACATAATTATGGGTCTCATATATATTATTCAGTCCTCCATGGCATGATGTGCTTTAGTTCAGAATCATACCCCTATGATGTGGTGATATTCAAAATCCCTGGGCAATTGGGCAGATTGAAACTCATTTAGGGGTAACTCTAATGAGGATTCCTTCAAAAGAAAAATCTGTGTTGTACCTCAAACAGATATTTCTTAGTGGCCCCTATCAGCCTGAGGTAAGTATTCACTACACACTGAGGCTTAATAGAGTCGAACTTGTTTTCTGCATTAGGCTGGTATCCAATGGCCAAAATGTTCCTATAGTATTGGCTGCAACACCTGGACTTCCCCCCAGTTTACCTGAACTAAACTTACATTAACATGAACCCCCTAAAACACATCTGCATCACTGCTACCTAAAGTTTAAGACTTTTTTTTTAAGTCTAAAGTGTAATATAAAATGTCTTTCTTAAAATTATCTTTGTAACATTTTGGTGGCTTTTTAAGTCAATTACATTGTTTTTAGTATGCAATATTCTTTTTTTTTTTTTCCTGGCATCTTTCTCATAGGCTTGTCCATATGCCAGGTGAATTCCATATATAATATACATGTGCAATGAATAAAAAATATATTAAAATGCCTTAAGGATGTTGCATTTAAAACACATTTTAAAATACCAGTGTTTTTAAATGTATTTTAAATAACCAGAAACAAAGACTGCATGAAGGAACCCTTAACAGTCTAAACAGTCTGAACTGTTGTGTTGGGTCTTCTTATAGTCAACATTACTGTCCAGGTCTCTTGGCTTGTATTGCATCAATCACCTGATATTTTCAGACCTCATACACTGTTTGTTTTCCTGCAAAATAAAACATACTGTATATATGTAACTGCTGTTCATACAAATTTTTCTGGCACATACTTTTGTTGGATAGCCGTGGCTCTATTAATCTACTGACCTCCAACATGCCTTCTATCCATGTATATAGTACTTTGTTTTATTTGGCCAAAAGATCAGAAAATCTGTTTTTGTGCTATGCTCCCTGTTCCCAGAGTGCTATGTGGGTCTTAAGGTGCTATTGCTCATTTATATGACCAGTGGCTGATCCAGTTGATTTTAGTCAAAATCAGATGATCATTTAGATGTTGCTAGACAGTTCTTGGAGGAAAAATATCCCCAAAAATATTTTTCTGTCCATGGATTGATTTGCAGAATGTTATTGCATTATTTTAGGCAGCAGCCGACTGATTCCTTCCCCCATTATCACTTGTAATAATATAAAACCAGTGTTGATAAAATAAACATTCTTTGGGGAAAAATCTTTTTGTGGAGGATGCATCTACATGGCATCTAATGTTATGACTGGCTTAGGTCCAATATTTGGCAAACTTCATTGTAAATGTTGAGCTGATACCATAAATTGAGTAGTACTCCCGCACTCTAAGGATATCATAATACATTTCTGAGAGATGAGACTTACCTAGTTTGTCTTTTTTATTAGCTTCAGCACTTTGACACTCATTGATCTTGTGTCCAGTGCTGTATCACTGTACGGCCGTTCAGTTCATTGTAATAAAAAGCTTGGCCATTATCTACAGATGGCAATATTAAGCTTCCTAAATAGAACATTGTGTAAAGCAATGCTTGCCATTCCAGTTATGCCTCTTCTTTTACATAAGTGTGTGTCTACAAATGCCTGCCTGGAAGACATACTTGTAATTGAAGCTCCAGACACTGCAAAAAGATTTGTCTAAACTGTAATTACAAGAGTTGGTTTATTCTTGTATTTTGTGTTCATGGGTATTGTAGATGAAGTACAAATATGACACTGCAGATTAGCTTATAAGTAATTGTCTTGAGTCTAATGAGACAACTGGTGTATCCCTGGTCACATCTGTAAATAATAGCTAAAATTGCACTATAATATTTGGATATAAGGACCAGGATACAGTTATACTTAAACACTGACTCTTCAGCAGGTGTGGAAAAAAATTTCACTTAATACTGCTGATCTAGACAACTTTTTAGATTTTAAGAGCCTCATATAGATAACCTTCAGCTGTGCAGATCACAATTTAAATTTCCGTAAGTAATCCCTCAAGGTCCATCAGCAAATTGCAGGCTGCCACGGAGGGTCTACAGACAAAGGATGTCATAAAATGGCCTCTTCTTTCTCAATGGTCTGCAGGTAGGCTGTAGGGCAAGGGTTCCCAACTCCAGCCCTCAAGTCCCACCAACAGATCATGTTTTCTGGCTTTCCTTAGCAGTGCACAGGTGATATCATTATGCTGCACAGGTTATATCATTATTGTCAGTGCATTCTGTGGGAAATCCTGAAAACCTGACCTGTTGGTGGGCCTTGAGGACTGGAGTTGGTAAACACTGCTGTAGGGAATCTAACATGTTCCTGCTGTCCTACAGTCACCGATGCGATAGTAACATTGGATCTTAAAACTGTTTTTGGAATTCCCAGTATATAATTTAAGCAGCCTGAAATGATAGGGCCTAATGTTGGAATTACACATGTAATTTATGATACAGCATTTTTTGAGCCAAATACTAATATGTGCAGAACAGAAAAGTACTAGTTTTGCTCTATCTTTTTTTTTTTGTTTTTTTTTTACACACTGCTATATTTTGTTCAAACTGCATGTGTGATTCCAGCCTAATAGCCAATTACAATGACACAAACTTGTGTATACAATGATGATATTTAAATGGATCATCCCATCAAGAAAACACATGCTGTTATGCTACGTCTACATGGCACTGGTTTACAGACAGATTTTATGTGGATTCAGTATTTAGAATTGGCAAACAATCCGATGGTAAATCATCCCCATACACCTCAATAGAAAATCAGAGCTACACAGATTGGATTTTCTGAGGTTGGATTTCAAATTTGAAATCCAATAAAAAAAACTTAGAACATGTTCTATAATCTGCCGGAAACCAGCGGATTATAATACTGTTCAATATGGTCCAGCCGAAAACAGACGGCAAAATCTGTGCAACAAACGCAATAGAAAACGGATGGTAAAATACTGGTCGGATTCTATAACAAAATCCGACGGTATTTTACTTTTGCTGTGTAGACATAGCCTTCAGGAACATGGACATTATAGAAAAGTCTCCTCAACAGTTACACTCCTCTTGTTTGTAGGATACGGTTTGTCTTGAGCAGATAACCCCTCAATTGAGCAATGCCCTATTTCTCCATCTCAGATAGGACAAGTAACTGCAGTTTGCACAGGTTTTGGTTTACATGCAGCTCAGCACTTTAGTGAATTGTACATAATTTGTTCTTTTTGTCCTAATTGAAAGTGGCTTGCTTTGCTCACTGGGATTGTCTTGGGTTGTCAGCTGACTGAATTTTCTTTGATGCTTTATATATAGCCTTTAATGAATGGTCATTTTATGTTATTTTGTTTTATCTTTCTATTTCTCTCATCAAACTTTGAAATTATATTGTACAGCTGCCACTAATCATTCTTGTTCTATGTTTGTATTGTATGTTATTTTGAAATCAATAAAATACATACTGAAGAATGTGAATATGAAGTGAAGATTCTGTTATACTGTATCCATTTTAATTTTTGACATCTAAAATGTGTGTGTATATGTGTGTGTGTGTGTGTATATGTGTATATATATATATATATATATATATATATATATATATATATATATATAATATTTTATTTATTTTAAAGCGCCGTTGATTCCAGGGCGCTGTCCATTCGAGGGGGTTACATACATAACATAAGTCAAACAAGTACATTGATAAGTGATGAATGACAATTGGCACGACAGAGGGAGAGAGGACCCTGCCCGCGAGGGCTTACAATCTACAAGGAGGAGGAAAGAGACAGAAGGTGGGGGCAGACATGTTTGTGGTGGATGTGGGGACAGCAAGGTTAGTGTAGGTTATAGGCAAGCCTTAAGAAATGGGTTTTCAGATTGCTTTTGAAGCTGGTGAAAGTGGGGGGGGGGGGTATGATGTGATGGGGCAGTGAGTTACAGAGTGTGGGGGAAGCACGGGAGAAATCTTGGAGACGGTTGTGTGAGGAGCTGATAAGTGGGGAGGAGAGGAGAAAGTCCTGTGAGGAGCGGAGATTGCGTGAGGGGAGATATTTGGATAATAGGGCAGAGATGGATGGAGTGGAGAGGTTATGGAGAGCGTTGTAGGTCATGGTTAGTAGCTTGAAATGAATTCGATGGGCAATTAGAAGCCAGTGAAGGGATTGGCAGAGGGGAGAGGCAGGGGAGTAGCGAGGAGAGAGGTGGATATTTCTCTCTCTATCTATCTATCTATCTATCTATCTATATACACACACCTCCTATTTTGGTGTGTTTAGAGCTAATGTTTATATTTGAAATCAATAATTGCTGTAGCATGCTGGACCATCTGACTCTCAGCTATAACATTTGTCTATACATTTTAAAAAAAATAGTATTTGCATATATTAGTTTCATTTGTTTGCCAAATGCATACAACCTATGTTTATCTATAATATGGCACTCCTATTCATTTATTGAATCATACTGTGCCACTGATTTCATATGCAATCATTGACAAAAATTGTGGTATGTTCAATGGCATGATGTATCATAAATGCATGTATCACTAGAAGCATTAGTTCTAGGTCAGAATGCAGTACAGAATGAAAGCACACAATAGTGATACAATGTAAAGTAGTCAGTGTACAGCTTGTATAATAGTGTAAATTTGGTGTGCCCTCGAAATAACTCACACATCAATCACTGTCTAAACCACTGGCAACAAAAGTGATTACACCCCTAAGTGAAAATGGACAAATTGTGCCCAATTTGCCATTTTTCATCCACAGTGTCATGTGACTTGTTGGTGTGATTTGGGGGGCAGGTGTGTTAAATTTTGTGTTATCGCTCTCACACTATCTAATACTGATCAATAGAAATTCAACATGGTACCTCATACCAAAGAACTCTGAGGATCTGAAATAAAGAATTGTTGCCTTAAATAAACATGGTCTAGGCTATGAGAAGATTGCCAACACCCTGAAACTGAGTTGCAGCGTGGTGGCCAAGACCATACAATGGATTAACAAGACAGCGTCCACCCAGTAAAGGCCTCAACATGGCTTACCATGGAAATTGAATGCATGTGCTTAGCCTCATATCCAGAGATTGTCTTTTCAAAATAGACATGTGAGTGCTGCCAGCATTGCTGCAGAGGTTAAAAGTGTAGGGGTCAGCCTGTAAGTGCTCAGTCCGTATGTTGCACAGTGCATCAAATTTGTTTGCATGGCTGTCATCCCAGAAAGAAGTCTCTTCTAAAGATGAGGCACAAGAGAGCCTGCAAACAGTTTGCTGAAGACAAGCAGACACAGGACACAGAATGGATGAGACTAAGATAAATTTACTTGGTTCAGATAGTGTAAAGCGAGTTTGGCGGCAACCAGGTGCGGAGTACAAAGACAGGTGTGTCTTGCCTATAGTCAAGCATGGTGGCGGGAGTGTCATGATTTGGGGCTACATGAGAGCTGCCTGCTGTGGGGAGCTACAGTTCATCGAAGGAACCATGAATGGAGACAATAAACCACATATGCCCCAAGTTCAATTAATGGGTTAGGACCCTCCCACAGATATTATGCCAGGTAATACAGACAGATACTAAACCAAAATAAATACAAAAAGGTGTAAATACCTTAGGCTTAGATACTAAAATATAACTTTTAATAATATATTATTAAAAAAGCAACCAAAACAAACCCTATTTTATCCAAAAAATCTAAAGCTACCTACCCGAAAACGGGCTACCGCCCCAATAGTGTCGGCCCACACTGGAACCTATGTTCCTAGAAGCCCTAATAGTTCCTTAATGCAGCTATAGAGACCAGCATCAAGTGATATAAAACGGAAATTCAAAAATTGGTCCTCACAAATTGTGCTAACAGATCTCTGTATATAGAATACAAACATGTAGTACAGATGAAAGAGAAACAACTACAGAAATAGTAATATAATACCCAAAGAGATACCAAATTGAAATACTACAGGTCATATGATAGCAAACATATACATGAGATCAGAAACTACTATATCCAGCTATATCTAAGCTATGGCTCGCTCTCCGGTTCATGGAGAGTTTGTACAGAGGTGTGGGGAAGTGGAGGAGGTGCTGGTAATTGAGAATTCCAAGATATTTGTGTCCAAATCGGCAGGGACGAGTGGTGGCTGGGAGAAGTCATCATGGCGGTCTGGACCAGTTGCGGAAGAAAAGGCAAAGTCAACGACTTGTCAGAGGAATGTCACCTGTGAGTCACAAGATGTAACTGCCCTGTAATCACTTTCATGTCTGCGGAGCCTGTGTACAATGTTACCTACCAGTATATTGTCACTGTTTGGAGGTAATATATAGTCTGCAGAGCCTGTGTACACGGCTATCTACCACTACATGGTCACTATATGGTGGTAATATTGATTGTTGTATATAGATATTAATTCACTAATGATATAGTGGTATTAGTCAGACACTATGTAGTCGGAATTTGTGGTTGAGTTCTGACAGTATAATTTGGTAAGAATGTAGTAGCGTTATTGGTAATGTTGGTCTTGGTGTACTGGGATTTGTTTGGTAGCAGTATGATGGTGATATGTATCGTGAGGTATTTGCTCCTTGTATTATCTAGTAGCTGCATGACTATTATTAAGAGGTCCTGGTAAATGTTTGTGGTCAGGGAGGGGGGGAGAGGGTGCTTATAAAAGTTTCCTATGGGACCCAGGCTTCTCTAGTTACACCACTGGCTAAAGCATTCCAGTCTCTTGGCAAAAACATATTCTAAATAGGGATGGATTATACAGTAGACAATTTGGACTGCACCCTTGGACCATGCGCACCCTATAACTGAAAAGTGGGTTTATGACAGTAGATGCCAGTTCCCCTATATTTTATATATTACATTATGATCTGATTTAGACTGCATAAAATGATCATTTTCTGCCCTACCTTCACACCATAGAAAAAAATCAGCTAACCAATGACATGGCCGCTTTGAACCCAGACCAAACACATGTTTTATTGCTTAAAGGGGTTGTATACCTCTCCTTTTCTAACGTGCAATATGGTGCTGAAGTTGGGGTAAAATGGAAAAAAAAAACCAAAAAACCCAAAACAATGATCATCTCTGAACTCACATTAGTTCTAGTGATACGCCTCCCGGCCTCTCCTTTTTCTATTGTTTTTCGGCTCAGGCCAAAAAACGTTACTGCTGCACAATGTCATTGTTCAAAAGTCAAAGGTCCTGGATGGTATTGTTGGGAAGTATCATGTGACAGAGTTAGTAACATGAAGCCAGTGATGTGTAAAACATTTGCTGCAGTGATCTTTTCTGCTCTCCTTATTGCTCAGTAACAAGTAATCATAGACCACTCTTTAAAAAATCACTTGTTTTGATCACCTCTGACAGGTATCTGAATAAGAGAGAGGTTAAAGGGAGGAAAACGTGTGTGAAATTTCTGTATAATTTATTTGTGCAAAAGCACTATGAAAACTACATATCCTAGGCTCTATTAACATCATTTATATATAATTTTTTTTAACACACCATGGACATGTATGTTAGGAGTATCCATGATATATACTTCCATAGAAAACTGCAAAATATATACTCCTATCGTAATATATATATATATGCTGTGAATAGAACCTCTGTTAAAAATATATATTTTTTATCCCAGGATTTTTTAAAGATGGGACGAAATCCTGATGGGCAACTGTTAATGAGGAGAGGAGCACAGAAAAATAAAACAAAAAAGTTCTTCCCTTAATCTTTTTGTACAGCCAATGTAAAGTGTAAATAATGTGGGAAGTTGCCAATAATGTTGAAGGTGCACAGAACAAATAAGTACCACCATTGAGTGGGAGAACAACAGTTGTTCCACAGGAATAAACATTCACTGTTTTTGACAAGAGTAGTGTTTCAAGCCGTACATGAAACTCCCATATAGCCAAATTCTGAGTACTGTGCAAGTACTGAGTACTGTTCTTTAGGGATACTTTTGGGGCTTGTTCTCAAGATAGGTACGGATCCCAGGTAATCCATAAATGTCTGAGATGGGAACACACCAGGGGTTTTCCCATCACAATGATTGGTTTTAAACATGTAGACAAAAGTAAAAAAGGATATTAGCCAATAAAAAGCTATAGTTTCAGCACCAATCAGATCAATGTCATCAGCGGGTAAAGGGTTAAACTCTACTATACCCTCATCCTTGGGTGCAATTCACAGATATCTGAAGGTGCCTCATTCATCTGTACAATTATACACAAGTAAAAACAACATGAGAATGTCCAGCCATCCTACCACTCATTAAGGAGATGGGTTCGGTGTCTCGGAGATGAACGTGCTTTGGTCCAACATGTGCATATCAACCCAAAAACAAAAGTAAAAAACCTTGTGAAGACGCTGGTAGGATTGTTTCATTATCTACAGTGAAACAAGTACTGTATTGACATGGACTCAAAGGCCACTCTGCCAGGAAGAGGCCATTACTCCAAGAGAAACATATAAAAGCCAGATTAATGGTTGCAAATGCACACAGGAATAAAGACCTACATTTTTGGAGACATGACCTGTGGTCTGATGAAACTTAAAGTGAACTTTTTGGCCGTAATGACCATCGTTACATTTGGAGGAAAAAGCGAGAAGTTTGGGGAAAGCTAAAGAACAGCCATCCAACTGTGAAAATGGGGAATATTAGATATGTTGTTGGGTTGTTTTGCTGAGGAGGGTACCAGTGCACTTCCAAATTTAATGGATAATGAGGAAAGAGATTTGTGGCAATACTAAAGAACATCTCAAGACATCAGTCGGGAAAGTTAAATGCTTAGGTGGAAACGGTCTTCCAAAATGGACAATGACAATGACAGTACTGCCAACTGGTTACAAAGTGGCTTAGAGATACAAGTCAAACCCTTGGGGGGGGGCCAAACAAACCCCTGAATTCAATCATGAAAATTTTGAGCAAGCGAAAAGGCAGATGCGAAAAAGGCCAACCACAAACATAGCTCTACTTAACTCAGTTTTCCCAATAAATCTATCAGAAGCTTCAAACCCCATGACATCATCATATGGTGTCCACTGTATTTATTATACCTTTCTTTTACAGTGATTCCTATGAATAAGGGTGCCCAAAGTAAGGGTAAATATGTAAATGACACTTTATTTCTATATGACATCTTTTGTGATACTAATACACTTTTTGAAGCATATTCAAACAGTGTGTGCTGTGGGTTTCAATATTTAGCATTTACTTCCCATCATTGAGTCATAGTTGCCCTTGATCCTGTTGCTACTTCACTGGTTGTACTTCCTTTTACTATTGGTAGGTGCCAACAGTTGCATACGTCACCTGTTCGTGTCAGCTAACGGTTTTAATGTTATGGATAATCAGGGTATACAATATTTAAAAAAAGGTTATTAATGAAGCCTAAGAAGTGCTTCAAGCTTTGGCTGACCTTACTACTGTATAGATGGGTAATAAGGTTACCAGTTGGAGGAGCACTGAAAGCAGTACATGTATGAAAGGGAAATGATGATAAAGTTCTTAATTATAAATAAGAATAGGGATAAGGGAGGGATAGAGGCAAGTAGATAATTCATTTTCCCCAATCTGAAAACCCTGTCGCTTAGCTTCAGGGACCCAGGATTGGAGACACATTCTGAAACTTCGAAGTCACCAAAACAATTTATCCCACCCCTGCTGTGATGACTACCTCACAAGAACAACAAAGGGCCACATGTATGAACCTGTTTAGGGCTAAAACTCACTTTTTTGCCCCATAGTAACCCTTTGCAAAGAGTGAGTTTTAGACCTAAACAGGTTCATACATGTGGCCCAAAGTGTCTGTGGAAATCTAGAGATCTCATGTCTAATGTGTGGACTACTGTATGCTAATTGTTTTTAGAAAATAATAAATATAATCGTATCAAATGATTAGATAATATGCACTTCTAACAATGAAACATGGGCCACATGTTAAACTTTTTAGGCTAAAACATTTTTTTTCCCATAGGTTATTAAGGGCAAAAAAGTAAGTTTTAGACCTAAACTGTTTTCATACATGTGGCCCATTGTGTCCGTCTAACCCTCCTAAACCACCCAAACACTAGGTAGGTGGTATGATTGCAGTAGCTCAAGGACAAAAGGATACCCTTATAAAAGATCTATGGGCCACATGTATGAAACGGTTCTGGTCTAAAACTCACTTTTTTCCCCCATAAACCAAAACCGACCAAAAACCGGCCATAGACCAAAACCGTTTCATACATGTGGCCCTATGTCTTAATTTTACAAATGATATCATATTTAGACAGTTTAAGCAAAAAAATTTGTGCCCTATTTTATTTCTATCATTTATTTTATTATATAAAATATTAATAATCATTATCTGTTAAATACATACATTTTTTTCTAAACCCTTAAGCCTATAGCATCTAATTGACATACTGTAGAAATACTGCAAATAGAGTTTCAATTATTTCCAAACTATTGATGTATTTTTTGTGTGTTTAACTGGTTTGTTAATTTATTCCTATTGGCTGGCTAAAGTAAACATTGGGTTAGAAAAAGTATTTGCTGGGCAAAAGTGGCAATCTCATTCAGTAGATCCATTGTAAATTGCACACGAGCCGCACTCACATTCTCCTATTGTTAGCTGTTGTTATTGAATTCTGTTAAGAATCTGGTAGGGATATATATTGGGGCTCTTGAAGTCAGGGGGATGCCCTGTTTTCTTTGTCAGTCAATAGGACTTTGTGTATTTTGGCTAGCAATGAGGGTCTTTAGAATTGTAATCTGGCACACTCCCAGAAGGCTTCCTGTAAATTCGTATGGTCACTTACATTAAAGCAGGGGCTTCCTCTGCTCAATAGAGCTGGAATATTCATGTACATTACTGTAAAATATTGATCATTTCGTTCCTTAGGGATTTTTTGTCCAGCTGTTGGTTCAGCTTTAACTAACAAGCTTTGCTCAGCTGTTATTCAGTGGATTATCTGGGGGAAGACTTGCCTAAAAGATCTACTGTCTAACTTTTTGGGACTTTTATATATACAGAGATAAAACATCTCCAACAATTGTCATGGGTGGTCCTATCATGTCTAACTAACAAATTGTTTGTGACACTCATGATTCCCCAGGTCATCTAACAATCGGAAAAACACTACTTTATTCTGCAAGAAGTAACTTTTCCTATTATAAAAAATAGGACAAAATACTCAACAGTTATAACTAGAAAATCAGCAATCTGTGACACTGTGCTAACCTTGGATGTCCAAATAAATGATGTATCATGTAACAGAGCAAAAATCTGTTCCTAAACTTTTGATTTATTTGACAAAACTTCAGATATTTGGTGTATACCATACATATAAATATATTGATAAAATCCATTGTCAAATTTAAAAACATTTTGCCACCACTTTGGGCTAAAAACCTAAAATGTAATTGAAAAAAAATTTTTACAAATACAAATTTTCTTAAAAAATTTTTACTTTTAGTTTTACCTTATTGCCCTTGATCACGGCAATGATTTAGACAACATTTGCCCCGCTTTGTCTAAAAATCTCTAAAAGTTAATTGAAAGCAGATTTCTGACAAATAACAATCTCTTAAATGTCCTTTATTTTACGCTTATTGTATACAAGACAACATAAAAATGTACAACCAGCGGACTTAGTGCAAAAAAGTATGCTGCGTTTATTCCCGCATATGTACAGGGGGTACACTAAAACGCTAACGCCAACGCGTTTCGTGCTGAAACTAGCCCTTGATCACGGCAATGATTTTAGTACATTCTAACATTACAGTGACCTGTTGGATTATGATAATATATATTACATATAATTTATCATTACCTGTTTCAACTGGGCTTGGGAAATTAGACCATTGTAATGGTTTTGCGCATCTTTTCATGGCTTAATGGGCATCTAACTAGTGTGTATGCTTGTCTTTCTGAGTGTGTGGGAGATCGCCAATGTGGTAATGTTACTGTAAGCGTTGTCTGTTTTTGGACACCGATAGCAAAGCACTGATATCTCAAATTAGTAGTTTCAACAAAACATTTTACAATGTATGTATTTATATGTAATATGTACAAAACAATACATTCAACATTGAAATATATCTTCTGAGAATATTATTATTAGCACTAACTTTATGTTGCAGGGGGCGTATGAAAGCGTCATTTCCTTTATTATGCCTTATATAATGAATACCTGGGGCAAGTGGTATATGATCTTTAACCACCTCTAACAGTTTGCTTTAGAGTAAAAATGTGAATGGCTCTATAGGTTAGACCTCGACACGTGTAGCTGGAGCAGTCTGGTGCCAGATCGGGTTGCAAGTTGGGAGGAGAAACTGCAGGGACACATTATGAATGACAATAGGTGATATAATGAGATGGACCTAATTCCTAAACCTTAGACTGACAAGTCCTAAAAACAAAGACTGGCTTGGTGACATCTGCTTCTCTTTGATTGATTTTTGTCAACTTACCAAATGCTCTCATTTGTGACTTCACTTCCAAAGTTGTTGTTCTTCAAAGATTTGATTGTGCGCTGTAGTTTTTTTTAAAATCTGGTTGAAGTGATTGTTTCTTAGTGTATGTAGCAGAATCCAGGAGTAAAAGTACAGCCACAATCCAAATTCTTATTTCTGGTTACACTCTTCAAATGAATTTTCTACCAGAAATGACCACTGATAGCTGTTCACCTATTGTGATTGTGCCTTCTAAAATGAAATACAACAAAATAACGATTTGTGACAAAGGACTGTTACTTACAACAGGCTCCAATCTATAATGAACAATACAAAAATATGGAGGATGGAAATAATTAATACTTAACGTTTATTAAATAAGTACATGATAAAAATAAGTGCAACTACCTTAAATCCAAAGGAGCTATGATGGCTTAAAGCGCAGAACACAAGTATCAGAAATATGGTATCCTTGTGCCAAATATGTGCAGTGATGCAAGACAATACAGGGGGCAGCGGACCCTATAACACCCTTCAGCACCAAGGCCTGCAAAAATCCTATAGCCTAACCGTGGGGAGCCCGTTCCAATAAGGACGACCCCAACTGGAACCTTTCCTTACAAAATCTGAACCCTGTTACACCCTGGGAAAATTAATAGACTGGGCCTCATTTATAAAAACTGCCTATGTGTAAGACTGTCCTTGTTGCCAACCAATCAGAGCTCAACTTTAATTTCTCTTACTGCTCTGGAAATATGAAAGCTGATTTCTAGATGGTCACCAAAGAACTGACAAGGAACAGAGGCAGGAAGTTCCTTATAACACATGAGGTCATTGGACAGGCAATTGGTACACTGCCCCTTTTATTTCCAGACCAGGAAGCATGTGCTCGCCCTATGGAGAGTGCATGCAGACACAGACAGGAATGCATGCAGGAGCGAGGACAGGTGAGTACACAGCAACAAGGGTTATGGCAGGACCAAAACAAACACATGAACACAGCAAGGACACAGCCATTTCCATGGCCCAGAAGTGGACCAGGGCATGGACATGACACACATAGACAATTGAATTATGTCAGAAAGTCAAGTAAATTATAGCTGAAATCTACACCAGTTAGATGGTTGGGTGCAGATAATAGTTCTAGTAAGTGCAGGGTTAACACAGGGGTTAACTGTAGATACTGGTAACACAAGGGGTTTTAACTAGAAAGCGCACGGGCAGACAGGGGTTTCAGGTTTCTAAGGGTCCCCAAAAGAACTGACAAGGAACAGGGGCCCAGGAATTCCTTATAACACATAAAGGTTGGGGTTAAATTGGAAAAGGAAATTGGAACATTTTTTTCCTTTAAACCCCGCAAAAGAAGCTTTGCCCCCCACCCTATGGAGATTGATGAAGACAAGACGGGGAACGCGGGCGGGACCCGGGGGACAGGGAGTACACAGTAAAAAAGGGGTTATGGCGGGGCCCAAAAAAAAACAATAAATTTGGAAGAAAGGGACACAGCCTTTTTTCAGGGGCCCCAAAAAGGGGGACCAGGGCAGGACAGACACACAAAAGATATGTTTTTAATGTCAAAAGCCCAAGTCAATTATAGTTTAAAATTACACCAGTTAGAGGGTTTGGGCCCGGCCACAAAAAAGGTTTTGGGAGTGCTTTTATGTGGCAACAGGGTTTAGGCACTGGTCAGGACTCACTAAGTAATGTTCACCTTTACTAGCTCTCACCTGCTACAACTGGCTGGTATGGTGAGTGGAAACAAAAAAAACTGAGCTTCATTTATGATTGTTTGCATCAAAGGGCTCCATAGTACAGGGGAGATGTTTTTCCCCCGGAATTTTTTTCAAAGGGGTTTGGTTCTAGATGTGAGACCTGCATTTATCAGACATTTATTTTCTGCGGATATGCCATAAATGTCTGAAATGGAAATAACCCTTTAATTGTATACAAATTAGGGGGACAATAAAAAATTCAAGGTGGGGGAGTTCCAAAATACAAGGGCTCCCGGGATTATATAAAGCTATTTTTTTTTTGAAGTCTGATTTTTTTTGCAAAGGCCAAGGAAAAGGGGTTGAGCAAATTTTTATGACAAAGGGGAAATGGGCAAGGTTTTTTTGGTGATGGGAAATTTCCGATCTTGCGAAAATTTAAGGGTTTTTAAAATATGTGCATAATCTATTAAGATCGCCCCTTTTTTTGGGCGCTTCCTGTAATTTTGGCGGCCGCAAAAAATTTTTACAGAATAGACAGGGTGGTGTTTTGTGCAAGGGTAATGACGGGGGATTTTGGTAGGGTTTCCCGTTTTCTGGAAAAACCCACATGACCCCCCCCGTTTTAAAAGAACAGCTTTTTCCTGTTTCACCTCAGTGTCTCTCAGCGTCTCATAGGGATAGGCCCCGGGCGTTCTCCCTTTGGGGCCCAAACCCAGCCAGCGAAATTATTTCTATTTCTGCACAGAAAACCCCCTACTATTACTGTGACCCTTCCAATTTTTTAGTTTTAGGGGATTTAAACATTTTATGTAGATGCTAGAGAATTTTAAAGCAGAATCTACCACTGTAAATTAAAGGGCGGTGGGGGGGCGGGGGGGGGGGGGAGGGCCCGCGGGCGAACACAGACAACAAAAACTATAAAGAACACTGGATAAAGTTAAACCAAAGACTTAGTGTAGACATTGAAAGGGGAAATTATTTTTTAATTATTAACATTTTTGCTTTGAAATTTTCCCTGGATATTGGGCGCCTAAACTTATATTGGATAAACATAATTTCTAGTAACTGCAGGTCCTTTGTTAGCTGCAAAATTCCATTTTTTATTATCAGTATACATTTCAGATGGTGTTCAATTTTCCCCCATTACACCCGGGGACGGTTGATATATCCACCTTGCACTTAAATTAAAAACCCAGAAATTTCTTTTTAGTCGCACGGTTGTTTTTTGCCAAAAAAAACCTTTGTATGAAACGAAAACATCACAGTTCGTGTTTTTTGATTTTTTTTGCGCCCCCAGCACTGTTCATTCCCCCCCAAACCTCCCGAAAATTTTTTAAAACAGCAATTTTATATTCCCCCAAAAGGTGAATTGAAAGGTGCAAAAAATACCGTTTATTATATCAAAACATAAAAAATTTAAACGTTTTTTTTTGACTTTTCCCCAAAACCCCCTTTTCTTTGACCAGCTCTACTTTAAATCTTAAAACAGCAATTCTATATTCCCACAGGTAAATTGAAAGGGGGCAAAAAAATACCGTTTTTTTATTTTTCAAAACAAAAAGTTCCCGTTTTTTTTGATTTTGCGAAACCCAGCATTTTTTTTTGGGCCCGCAGAAATTCTACTTTAAATCTTAAAACAGAAATTCCCTAAAAACCCCACGGGTGAATTGAAAGGGGGGGGGCAAAAAAAATTTACCGTTTATTATATAAAACATAAGTTACGGTGTTTTTTTGACTTTTGCGCCCCCACACTGTTATTGCCAGACCCTACGAAAATTTTTTAAAACAGAAATTTCCCTATATTCACCACGGGGGTAAATTTTAAAGGTGCAAAAAAAAACGGTTTTTTATATCAAAACAAAAACATTTTACGTTTTTTTTTGGGACTTTTGCGAACCCAGCACTTTTCATTAAACCCCAGCACTCGTAAATCTTAAAACAGCAATTCTATTTTCCCCAAAACAGGTGAATTGAAAGGTGAAAAAAAATACCGTTTATTAAATCAAAAACAAAAACAGTTACGTTTTTTTTTGATTTTTTTGGACCAGCACTGTTCTTTAAACGCAGCATTTTACGTAAATTTTAAAAAACAGCAATTCTATATTAAACCACGGGTAAATTGGGGGGGGGTGAAAAAAAAATTTCCCGTTTATTATAATCAAAACTTTAACAGTTACGTTTTTTTTTTGACTTTTGCGCACCCAGAAAACTGTTTTTTTTGAGCGCATCTACGAAAATTTAAAACACAATTCCAATCTTTCCACCACGGGTAATTAAAAAGGTCAAAAAAAAACCGTTTTTTAATATCAAAACAAAAACAGTTAGTTTTTTTTGGGACTTTTGCGCACCCAGAAACTTTTTTCCATTGACGCAGATCTACTTTAAATTTTTAAAACCCAAAGAAAATTTCTATTTTCCCACCACGGGGAAATTTGGGAAAGGTGCAAAAAATCCCGTTTTTTATACCAAAAAACATAACGATACGTTTTTTTTTGGCTTTTGCCCATTCCAATTTTTGATAGACCCCCTTGCATTTAAAATTTTGAATCCAGCAATTTTTTTTTTGGATTAGAGGGATTTGAGAATAGTGTGATTTGCCTCTTTTAATAAGAGATTTTCCAAAAACTATTCCTACCTTCTCAAATTTTTATTTTTCTGAAAATGGAGCGAAATGTAGGGGGTAACCCGAGCAAAAGGGGGGGGGTAGCACATGGAGGTAAGGAAAGAGAGAAGGTGCTCCTTCCAGGGCTGGCAAAAAACAACCATCCCCAGGGGATGTTTTTTTGCGGGGCCCCCGTCAGGCCTGTCTTCACGGGTCAGGGCCCTGTGAATCTAAAAAAAGAACATCGTCGCCAATCTGTCCTTAAGGGGGAAATCCCAAAACCTGTTTCTAGCATTTTTCCCCTCCCTTTCCTCGAAAGTAAACGGCCAAAAAATTTGTCTCCCCAAGCAACATCAGTATCTGCCCCAAACATGAAGCACCCCAAATTTTCAACTCGTGAAACCCACCACTGGGATAATCCATTTTTGAAAAAACCTCTTTAAATAAAAAAAATTTGGGGTTGGGGGTCAGAAGGCATTTTTAAAAGGGTTTCAAGACCCCAAAAAGGATAAATTTTCCCCTGCTCTGACCCCCCTTTTTTACGGGATGCCAAAAAAGGAGGTAAAGGAAGCCGGTCAATCGGAAAAAAATCCTGGGGGGTTCCCTACTTTTCCCTTTGGTTTCCCCCTTGCTTGAGCCCGCAGCTTCGGATGAAAGAAAGTAAAGGCCCGACCAAAAGCCCACCTGTTTTGGGTTGATGATGATGATAAAGAATTGCGGACCCCATCCTGGTTTTTTTCCGCAAAAATTTTCTTGCGAGTGTTTTCATCAGTGGCCCGAGGAGGAAAAACGAGGGGGTAGTGTCAATACGGGTCCCGCCACAAAAAGGGGGGAGGGCGGTCGCAGAAGTCCGCTGATATGTTTTCCCGCCAGCCTTTGGTCAGCGCAAACCCCCCGTTTTTCCCGCTTACCCGCCGTAAAAAAGGGGTCCAGGCCCTCTAAAGCCGGGGCCTTCTTTGAGCAAGCCTCTGATTCACCCAGCGAGGGTATATCCCGCCTTTTTCCGGGAAAAACCCCAAAAGTAAGGCAAAAAACCTTAAGGGGTTTAAAAACCACCACCAACATGTCTAGTCACTTTGAGCGAATGCTTTATTAAAAATGGAGGGAAAACATTTGGGCCCAAAAAAAAAGGCCCAGACCGACGCCGGGGCCTCCAACCACTGTCACCCCCCCTGTCTCCGCCTCCCCCCTCCTCCCCCAAACCCCCAAGCTTTTTCCTCATTTCCCCTTAATGTCTCTCAGAGTCATGACCCAGGGATCAGCCCCCGTTTTCAGCCTCCACCGTCGCCCGAGAAACCACCACCACCACCAAACCCCCAACCAAACCCCTTCCCCTTTCCGCCGGTTTGCGACCTGCACGCCTTTCAGGGGCCCAAAGCCCCTAGCAGCCAGCCTTCTGTCTTCCGGGGTTTTGGGAGCAGAAAAAAAAACATTTTAAACCCCAAAAACCATCCCAAAGCCAAAACCCTTGAATGTCGGCATTGCCAAGCTTTTGGCCGGGAAAAATTTTTGCCTTTACCTTTCTGGGGGACACAGAGGGGTTTCCCCCCCTTTCAGGGGCCCTCGCTTCCCCCCAAACCCAGATGCCGAGCAGGCTTTTCTTTGCCGAAAAGCCGCCCCTGCCCTTTCCCCGGTCACGTGTAAAATCTAAAATTTCAAGCGCGTTGTCTTTTTTCTGTGCCCGGGAAAAGTCCATCCCCACCGACACAGGACATGAAAAGAAGGCCAAGGCCGCTATTTTCTCTTTTGGACAGCTCGCTGGGGGGATGTCTCGGGGGGTGCCCGGTGGCTTTCACCCTGGGGGCCCCCGCTCTTTAAAACCGCGGGGATGGTGCGGGGCCCTCTTTCCCCCAAGGCCTCGGGTTTGGATACGTCCCAAACCCCGGAGAAAGGGCCCGTTTTAAAATTTAAAATTTTCCCTTTGGGGAAAACCGCCCCACACACGGGTTCAGGAGCTGCGGGACGGCTCTAAGCAACGAGCCGAGCCCCTGGCTGGGGGACAAAAACCTTGTCCCCAGCAAGGTTTGGTGGCAAAAGGGGCGAAATTGCGGCCCCCCTTAAGATGGGAAAGGGTGGAGCCCCATCCCTTGCCGGGGCACATGTCATAAACCCTTTGGGTCGTCCAAAAATTTTCCTAAAGAGCTAGGGGGTTTGGGGCCCTCCCCTGCTGAAAAAGGGCCCTTCCGAGGTCTGATTTCCATTTCCCCGCCGTTCGAAACCCTGTTTTTCGCCCCCGCCTGGCGGGCATTGCAGTGTAAGCTGGGCCTCCCCTTAAAAACCCTTCTCATTTTTTAAAGTGGCAACACGCTAAATTTCCCCACCCTCCACTTCTCCAGCGATTGTGGGCAGCGCGAAATTTCCCTTTTCGCATTCAATTTGACACAGGGCCTGAAAGCGGCGGTACGGACCTCGGGGGGTTTTGAACCACCGAAAAATTGGAGGCAGGTAAAAGGGGAAAGGCCCCTGCACCACCCTTTGCCAGTTTTGGGAAAAAAGCCACCAAAATGGTCAGTGGGGGGACAATCCCCTTGTCAGCATGAGCCTTGGGGGGGATTTTAGTTTGGAACGATCGAGGGAAACACTTGAAAAAAACATTTTCCTGCCAGCGAGGGGAGGAGGGGGACGGACACGAGGGGACACGGAAACCCCCTTTCTTTTCCGTCAAATAACAAGGCCGGGAATTTTTCACAATTTCATCGGTCTTCATTAGGCAGGGTTGGGGGGTCCAGGGGCTAGTGCAAGGTGGCGCATCAGCTCTCGGGGTGCTTTAATTTTCAGGCAAGTCGGGGGCTGTGTTGAAGCTTTTGCCGGAGGCAGGGGGAGGAGGAGGAGGAGGAGGAGGTTTTCCTAGAAAACCGATGTTCCCCGACTTTCCCTCCCTTGAAAGAGGTTGGCGCAAAATTGGTCGGAGGAGGAAGATAGGAAATCATTTGCTAGTGCCCCCTGGGAACCCGAGGTTTGGGGAAAATAAAGGGCTCCACTCTCAAAATTGAGTGTTTGGGGTTGTCCATTTCCTCCCCCTTGATCCTCGCTTTTAAGGGCCCCATCAAAAGAACAACATTTAAACGGGTGGCCCCCCTCCTGGACCCCCGGTAAAAAACAAAAACCCAGCATTTCCTTTCCACCCCCCCCAAAATGAGAGTAAAATGCGGAAATGGAGATTTTTGCGTTTGAAAAACGGAGACATCTTTTTTGGGGGTTGTTCACGTTCCCCAAATGTCATGGTGGAACAACATCAGGACGGAAAGATAGATTTCCAAGTGGTGTAGGGGGAAAGCAGCGGGCAAGGGGGGCAGAAGCCTAAGGGTGGTGACCTCGGGCCAATCTTTTTTTTCCCCTCCCCAACGCATGAAAATGGGGGGCCCAACACTTTCCAAACCACGGGAGATCAGCTTAAGATTTTGGTGCCCCGACCCCCCTTGCGCTCAAACCCCCGATTTTTTTTGCATTTTTTTCCGGACCCAATATTTTTTGGGGTTTACCCAAAAAAGGGGAGAAGGGCCCCCGAGCTGGCTCTTTCCACGCCATAGGGGTTTGTTGCCTCCCCAGCAGCCAGCGTCAAAACTGAGGGGGACCTTCAGCACAGCTGGAGGAGTTTTTTAAACAGAAAAAAACCATCGGTTTTTCCACAGATAATGGGGGATGTTTGATTTTCATAAATAATGAATCAGGAAAGGGATCCTGATGATTTTGGGGCCCCCAAATTTTCCCGAGGTCACCGATTAGTTGCCATCACTTCACTTTCCTTTTTAAAACAAAAATTTTGGGGTCCTCTTGAAAACTTTTTTTTAAAATACATCTTACTGCAATTTTTATTCTCTTTTTCCCAAAAAAGTTCATTTTTTTTAGTTTTTTCTGTGAGGAGACTGTAAAGGGCAGCAAAATTTCATGACAACACCTTTTTCCAATTTTCTCACTTTTTTCTTAAGAAGTTTTCGCATTGTCAAGGTTTTGAGGTCAAGTTCTGTGAGATACGCAAAAAATCAAATCCCCTTTTGGGAAAGAAATTGACTTCTAAGTGGGGATTTTTTCCCTCACAATTTTTTAATAGTGGCTGGGGGAAGTCATATTTTTAATTTTTTTGGGGTTTATGTTTTTTCCCGTGAGATAAAGCTATAATTAAAGGTCCCTTTTGGGAAAAGAAATGTTTGGCCCTTAAAAAAGGGGGATTTTCCCCACAAATTTTTTAATAGGGCTGAGAAGTCATATTTATAATTTTTTGGGGGCATGTTGGGTGTGGAAAATAAAAGCTATAATTATGGTCCTTTGGAACAGAAAAAGTGGCCCTTTTAAATGGCATTTCTCCCCCAAAATTTTTAAAAAAGGGGGCTTTAGAAGTCTTTTTTAAATTTTTTTTTGGGGCATGCTGCTTTTGGGAAAAGCAGCAATACTACATTTTCCTTTTATAAAAAAAAAGTTGTTTTTTTAACGACAATTTTTTTCTTTACAATTGACCAAAATGGCTCAAGGGGCATGCTTTTAAATTTTTGGGGGGCATTTTTTCGTGACATGCAGGGTTTTTACAAAAGGTCCTTTTTCAAAAAAAATTTTTTCTCACAGACATTTGTTCTTCAAAAAATTGGCCAAAGTTGGGGTCAAGGGTCATCTTTGAATTTTTGGGGGCCCTTTTGCTGTGAAAAAGCAGCTATACTAAAAGGTCCATTCTAAAAAAATGTTGTTTTTTAAACCCAAAATTTGTTCTTCACAATTTTTCAAGAGTGGCTCAAGGGTGAAAGGTCTTCGAAAAAATAGGTTTGGACACTTTTTAATGGCAAAATATTGCAAAATGACTTGTTTTTTTCAAATCTTTAAAAATAGCTATCAAAACCCTGTATTGAGGGCAAACCCTTTTAAAATTTCAATTAAAAAAAAAGAAACAAAACATGGTGGGGTTCCATCCTATTTTTTTTAAAAAAGTGTTTTTAGAATTAAAATACAAAAAACTTGCATTTTAACCAAAAAAAAAGCTGTTTTTAAAAAAAAAAAATTTTTGAATTGTAAAGGGAGGGACAGGGAAAAATTTTACCGATTTTTAGGTTATTTTTAGAGGACAAAGGGGTATGGAGCAGGACAGAGAACAAAGTACAGAGACCCTTTTCCCCCCAGCAAAGTTGAGTAAAATGAGAAAAAGAAAAGCCAAAAATAAAGGGCAACCCGGGTTTTAAAAGGAGCGTTTTTCCCCAGTATTTCCAAATGAAGGGTCAATTGGGCCACACTAAAAGGAGGGGGAAAACGTTCCCAGGTATTGACTTTAACAAAGGAAAAGGGGAGTTTTCACACTTCCGGGTTCCCCCCACTCTGGTTTACACACAGTTTTCGTTTTCTGCGTCATAGGGCATTTTAACCCTGCGTGTTAATAAAGAGGACGGAGCCGCCTGGGCTTTTTACCGCACCCCTTTTAAATCCGGCCTTTGGGGGGAGGGGTGGCCCAGGACAGGGTTTTTCAATGTCCAGTTCAATAAAATGGGGGGTTGAAAGACTCCTTTTTCCGGGGAATTTTTAAATGTGGGGGGCAGGGAGGTTTTGGGGGCCCTTTCTTTTGGGGCCCCGGACAGGTAAAAGTCAATTTCCAGTGAAACTAAAAAGGTGGTTGAAAGAATCCCTTTTTCCCCGGGACTTTTTAAAATGTGGGGGGGCGCAGGTTTGGGGCTCTGCTGTGGCCCAAAGGGCAGGTATAGTCAAATGTCCCTGAAAATAAAATGGGGTTGAAAAAACTCCTTTTTTCCGGGGACTTTTTTTAAATTGGGGGGGGGTCCCTGCAGGTTTTGGGGCTCATGCTGTGGCCCCGGCAGGTATAAATCAAAGTCCATAAACTTAAAAAGGTGGGGTTTAAAGACTCCTTTTTTTCCCGGGACTTTTTAAATGGGGGGTTTATGCAGGTTTGGGGCTCATTTCTGTGGCCCAGGACAGGTTTTTGTTAATGTCCCCCGTAAACCCAAAATGGTGGTTGAAAGACCCCCCTTTTTCTTCCCCCTTTTTAAATGTGGGGGTCATGCAGGTTTTGGGGGTCATGCTGTGGCCCCGGGGACAGGTATAGTCCAAAGTCCAGTGAAACAAAAATGGTGGTTGAAAAAACTCCTTTTTTTCCCCCACTTTTAAATTGGGGGTCATGCAAGGGTTTGGGGCTTTATGCGTGGCCCCGGACAGGTATAGTTTAAAGTCCAGTGAAAACCCAAAAAAGGGGGTTTTAAAGACTTTTTTTTTCCGGACTTTTTTTTAAAAGTGGGGGTCATGCGGTTTGGGGCTCATGCTTTCGTTCCAGGGCAGGGATATTTTTAATGGTTTCCCGTTTAAGGGAAATTTGGTTCAAATCATACGGGCCCTTTTGGGAAATTTTTAATTTGTGGGGGTTTCAAATTTAAGGGTCATGCTGTGGTTTCAAGACAGGGAAAAGTAAATTTGGGCTGTGACTTTTTTTCTGTAAATTTTTTTAACCTAAGGGGTGTTGCCTAAGATGTAGCTTTTTATCCATTTGACTGTTTTGGATGTTAATTTTAGCTTTTTCCAGCCCTTTTTTGGGTTTAATAATGAAGGTGTTTTGCTCTCCCATGGGCTTTAATGGTCATCGCGCATAATCGGTTTTTCACTATCGAAAAAAACCCTTTTCGATAGCGGCCGGGCTAACGGGCTATGATTGATCTCGATTTGCCCCAAAAACCAAACCTCAACACTATTAGGGGTGACTTGATGTGCCACTCAATGTTTATTTTTCTTTTGTACTTTTCTGATAATCATTTTTAACCAAACCCAAAGGTTTTTTTTTGCCTAAAAAAAAATCCATGGTTAGGATGTTCTTTTTTTTTTTTTTTTTTTTAATTTTTCTGTGGTAAATTTTATATATTTGTTCTACAAGAGGTAAGCATTTAATTGAAAGTTTTACCCCCCATTGGCAACTTTTTGAGAAAAAAGGTTTAAAAAGGTTGCCCACTCAAAAGGGTTGTTTTTTTAAAGTTTAAAAAAAAGTCACTTGCAAAAATGGTTCCTTAAAAAGTGTTCTTAAACCCATTCCTAGATATTTCCCTCTTTTTATGGGCTGCATCAGCTCCTCAGGTCACTATAGCTACAGGGCCTGTTTTATTTCCCTGGTTTGGTGCCCAAATGCTGATCGCTATAGCAACCCGACCTAGTGTCCCTTAGCAAACTTTTTCACGCAAGGCCCGTAAAACCCTAAACAAATGGAATTAAAAAAAAGAAAAATGAGAAAAAAAGGACTGAGGTGAGATGAATGTATGTGGTGAGAAAAAACCCCCCTTTTAAAATATATATGGGCTCTGGGGTAAAAAAAAAGGGCCTGCCCATCGATTACCCGCAAAAAGCAAAGCCCTCAAGTTTTCAGACTCTACCCACATACTTCAAAAGAAATTGAAAAAACCCCCTCTTCAGAAAGGGGTTTTCAACCCGCCATAAAACCACAAAATAACTAAAGAAGCCCCCCTTTTTAACATCACCTCCCGTCTTTTTTTTTCCTTTCCATGAAAAGTGGGAAACCCCTACAGAGCATGGGGCCCCCTTTTTTTTCATCTATTAGATTGCTTTTATATTTTTATATTATGGATTTAAAGGGGGTTTTCTTATTACTAAACTTTTTCAGATTGAGCTGTTTATTCTTTGGGG
Source organism: Phyllomedusa bahiana (assembly GCA_025379985.1). Classification (NCBI taxonomy): domain Eukaryota; kingdom Metazoa; phylum Chordata; class Amphibia; order Anura; family Hylidae; genus Phyllomedusa; species Phyllomedusa bahiana. The sequence goes on from JAODAL010019626.1 coordinate 32,308, forward strand.
GAACTTTAAAACATACAGCCTGATCTGATGAAATAAATGAGAGAAATGCTCTCTGCCAACCCTCCTCTATTAACCGGTGGGAGAAAGAGGGGGGAGCAGGGCTGTAAAAAAGCTTGGGGTTATTGGGGGGAAAATTTAATTTTAAACAGCTAAAAAGACTGGTAAAATTTCTCAGATCCTTCACAGGGAGATGAACAGAGAGGGAAACTAAAACACCTTTATTATACTGATATAACCGCTTTAAAAAATGAAAACACCTGTTTCACTTTTGATTTTCATCTTTAGAGGGGGGTAAGCCCAGATTTTTGGCAGCAAATCACGCACAGGGGGGGGGTTTTCCCCTCCAGGGGGCATGTCCCCAAAAGGCTGAAAAGAAAATCAGTCAACCAATCACCCGAAAAGAGGGGGGGGCCGGGCCCCCCCGGCTGCAGTTTTTTGGGTTTTTAAAACAAAGTTTAAAAATTTTATCTCCTTTTTCTAAATAATTTTTGGTAATCAAACCAAATTGGGAAAAGTTTCTTAAATTTTTTGTGTCTTAAAAATTAGAATATATCTTTTTCAAGAAAACCCCTTTTTTCCCTTTTTGTATTTTTTAAAGCCATCTGGAATGAATTGCACTTTAAAAGAAATAATAATATGTCAATACCCAAATTTTTATTTCAAGCTTTCCCCCTTTTTAGAAAAGACAGCCCCACCCAAAGTAGAATGACAAGATTTTCCCCTCCTTATCCTGTACCAGAAAGCCTGTGTTCACAGATCTTTGTGGTTTTATCGCACCTCTTTATCATTTCCCTAAGGCATTGACAAGCGACTTCTCTTTTTCATGCCATTTTCCTAGAGACTGCCTCTGAGTGACTGCCTGACAGTTTGTATTTCAGCCATAAAACGCCACCTTACGATACTTGCAGTAGTGCTGACATATTACCTGCATTGATTATCTAACAGCTGCCAAGGTGGAAAGGAGAAGAGTCTAAAGCAGCCTCCAGCATCTTAGCGGAGTAGGATCATAAACCCGTGTTTAAAAAGGGTTTTTTCCCAAAATATCCATCTCTTTTAAAATAAAGGGGGACTCAAAGTCCCCTAAAAAAATTTTTTTTAAAACAACAATACAGACCTTGGTATAGAATTTGAGTCATTTCACTTTAATATACGGGCCCTTGTTTTTTTTTTTTTCAAAGGAAAATTTCATTTTCTAAAGGGGATATTTTAAAACTATACACGAATTTTGGGTCTTTCCCCATTACAATTTTTAAATTTTCATTTAGGGGCCACATGTATATGCTCTGAAAAATTAAAGGGGGGGCTTGATTGGTTTCTATGGGGAACAAAAGAAAGTCTTGGAATTTTAGAATGTTTTTATAATTTAGGCCCCCTTTAAATTTAAAACATAAGGAAAGCTCCCGACATACTTTCTATATAAACCACAGGGTTACATTACTCAAACATTGAAAGAGTATTTAAAGAATATTTGTTGGCTTCCATCTGGCTGGTACATGACATTATCCTACAAAAAAAGGAGGAATTGAGTAGAAAAGGTTTTCTTTTTTTTAAAAGGATCATGTAAAAAAAGGGATTTTTTAGCCCCTTTTTAACACAGACCCTTTCTGGGACGTCCTGGTGTTTTGGAAAAATTTCCCATGTAGCGATTAATCGATAATCCAGGTACAAAACACTCACCGGGGCCCCTTTAAAATTGGTACACCCGTCCAACTGCCTCGTTAACACTTTTAAATTTTTTAAAAGCCAAATTAAAATGGCGGGAACTCAGTCATTTAAAGGGATGTGAATGGTCAAAACAATCTCCGGGAGTTGAAAAACCCGGGATCATTTTGGGGAAGAAAGGGGGTTTTGGTGCCTTTGAACGTGGCAGGGGTTTTTGAGGGCCCGAAGGGCTGGTCTGAGAAATTTTAAAAAAAACTGGGTCTCCGGGATTTTTACGCAAAAAACCCAAATTTTAGGGTTTACAGAGAATGGCCGAAAAAGAAAAAAAAAATTTCCCTTTACGGCAGTCCTGTGGGCGGAAATGCCCTTTTTTTTGATGCCCAATGTCAAAGGAAAAATGGGGAGACTGGTTCGAGCTGGGTAGGGAAAAGGGAAAAAGGGGCTCAAAAAGCCCCCCGTTACAACCAAGGTTTGGCAGGAGTCTTTTTGGGAAAGCACAGTTTTGGCGAACCTTTTTAGGCAGATGGGCTACAGCACAGAAAAACCACACCGGGTGGGCCCCTCCCTTTCCCGCTAAGAACAGGGGAAAATTTTGGGGTCCTTTTCCCCGCTATCGAAAAATTGGGCAATAGAAGATTGGGAAAAAAAAGTTGCCGGGTTGGGTGAGTTTTTCGATTTTTCTCTGCGACTTCAGATGGTAGGGTCAGAGTTTGGGGTCAAAAAATGAAAGCAAGGATCCTTTCCCGCCCTTTTAAACAAAAACCCCCGGGTTTAAGGGTGGTGGAGGTGGTGTCATGGTGGGTTTTGGGGGGGGTTTTTCTTGGCACTCTTTGGGCCCCTTGGTACCAATTGGCATCGTTTCAACACCTTTTGGAATCTAACACGAAAAGAATTTTAGGCCCTTTTTGAAAGGGAAAAGGGGGGGCCAACCCCTTACTAGCAAAGGTGTTTTCCTAATAAAGTGGGCCCGGGGAGTGAGTTTTAACCCCTGAGGCAGGAATTAATAGAAAAACCCTCCCCTTTTTACACTGTTCTGCATTTTTATACAATGCGGAAACATGCCTCCCAAGGTTTCCCCATTTTTGGGGGGACAGTCCCCCATTTTAACCTGGTCCCTCTGTCCCCTCTTAGGGAAATATAAATGGGTTTTATTTTTTTATTTTGGGAAAAGATTTGCATTTAATAAAAATGACTATATTGCTTTAGAAAATATCTGATAGCTAATATTAAAAACAACTAAATTAATAAATTTAAACATTTTGGGTTTCAATGTGATCCCCAAAATATTTACATTCCAATGATTTTTAAAATGCAAAGTATCCCTCCTTGGCTGTCTAAAAAGTTAGGCTGTATGTGTGCGGGCGTGATTAGAAGCATGTGCTGGTGTGATGTCATTTTCTTGGATGTGATTGGAGATGTGGCCTCTTTGCAATCTCTAAGGGGTCGTTCACACGGCTTATTCAAGCCGTAATTGGGGATGACTTTGCCCGCAATTTTTCCGGTCTTGAATAAGGGGCGGGGGGCCGCTGCTTCGCTGGCCCTATTAGACATGCATAATTTTCCACTCGGCGTGTATCCCGGGGATAATGTTAATGTCCACTTTCTCCCGACGGCGGTTTCAACGAGGGGGGGAGAGACGGAATCCACAGTTCTCTATGTGGTTTAATGTAAGGGCTGGCGACGGATTGCAGCCGTATTGCAGCGCAGTACGACTGACGAGCCAATCAGGCAGCAATCCGTCCCTGAAATAAGCCGTGTGAACGGCCCTTTAAAGTTGGGAGGTATTCAGAAAGGTTTACTAGTGATCACACAACCTAGTGGTCAAGTACCCTTGGGAGACTTAAAGGGGTTATCTCACTTCAAAGATTAGCTTTTGACGTGAAGGGACAGTTAAATGAAGACTTTTTCTAAGTACATTGGTCAATAGATTTTACTTTAGTCATTGGTTAACAGATATTTTATGTGCTTTTGAGTGCACACAGGTTTCTATGGTAACCTGTATACCAGAACATAACTGTTGTCTGATTTGATGAGGGAGTGGAGAGCAAATTATCTCTAACAAGATTAATTTCAGTTTACAGATAAAGCCATTGTATGCAGTCCTCACAGCACATGCACCTTGTGTTTACAGAAGATAAACATCTCCTGTTTTTGTCAGCATAACAACGCAACTAAAAACTGAATATGCTTGTCCCTGCCATGGAACCAGCCACAGCCTGAGGAGACAAAGTGGGGAAGCCTGCTTGTGACTTAGTGAAACAGCCCAGTGAGAAGACCCCTTTAATGTTAAAGTAAAAACAGGGGGGGCATGTATGAAAACTGTCTAGGTATAAGACTTTTTTTGTTGCCCATAGCAACCAATCAGAGCCCATAGCAACCAATCAGAGCTCCCCTTTATTTTTTTTTCAGAGCACTAAGTGAAATGTAAGGGGAGCTCTGATTGGTTGCTATAGGCAACAAAGAAAGTCATAGACCTAGACAGTCTTCATATATGAGGCGCAAAATATCTAAAAGTTAAAAATTAAAAAAATATATTTAAAGTTCAAATCAACCCTCTTTTGCCATTTTACAAATAAAAAAATAAAATGTTGCACATAATTAGTATCGTCACGTCTGTAAAAGTCCAGTCTATTAAAATATAACATCATTTATCCTGTATGTTGAACACTGTAGAAAAAAATAAATTTAAAACGACAGAATTGCGTTTTTTTGGTCATTTCACATCCCCTAAAAATTGGAGTAAAATGGGATCAAAAAGTCGTATCTATCCCAAAATGGCACCAAGAAATAGCACACTAAAGCACACAAAAAATGCATCATTTAACTCCACAGGTGGAAGAACAAAAAAGTTCTTTGTCAAATAAAATGGCGCTGCAGCACTAATTTAAGAAATGGAGAATGTTTGCATTTTTTTTACAGTACTAAAACAGAACGAAAATTCTACATTTTTGGTATTGCTGGAATTTTATCAACCTGAAAAATACAGATAATACATAATCAACACTGAAGAGTGATCCCCATAAAAATAATCCCCCCACTGCAAAAATTTTACTTTTTTCACATTTCATCCCACTTAGAATTTATTTGTGGCTTCCCAGTATATTCCATGGTACAATAAATGACACCATTTATGGAAAGGAAAAAAAAAAAAACGAAGAGCCATATTAATATGACCTGCTGACAGGATGGGGTTAAACTTATACCATATCAGCCTACTGTCGAAGGATGCCATAGTATAGTATCCATCTATACTATGGCATCTATACTATCGATCTATACTATGGATACTTTCAGTGATAACTGTCCATATATAGTGACATTATTTGAGCTTCTCAAGGACTGTCTAGGAATAACTACAGTTGCAATATGCAGTGGTTCCTCAAGTTACAATATTTTTTGCTTCCAGGACAACCATTATAACTTGTAACCTGAAATCATAAGTCTATGGAAAACTAGTTTTTGGTTCTGAAGACTCTGAGATGTTTACCCAAAACAAGATGAAATAAAAATTAAAAGGGTGTTCCAATGAGCACCTTAGGCCAGCTCAAGCTAGGTATCAATTGACTGTTTTACAGAGTGAGGAGGACGCCGCATGTGGCTGTCCTCTCCATTCATTTCCATGGAAGTTCCATATATAGCTCTACATACTCGCTTGAGCTGACCAGAAGCACTGAAAAGCGCTCATCGGAACACCCCTTTAAGGAATAATAAGCGCTTAACTAATACATATAAAGCTCTTACATATAAAAGTCGAAAAGAGCTGCTGAAAGCAGGAAATCACTTTCCATGATGCGGCCAGGAACTTATTTAGGTTCCTGTACACTACACACCTTGTACCAGATAATTAATATGAAGTTGCCCTTAACTGGTATTCAAAGGAGTTAGCCTAAATAAGCAAAGGAAAGATAGCCAGCTCACCTTGAAATGTATTAAATGTAGTCCAAACTCACAGTCCGTGCTCAAATCTGCGTCCCATGAAAAGCCAAAATTGGCCCAGACAGAAAACGAAGAGTAGATTGGCACTCGTCTGAGTTGCATAAGATACAAATTCGAATCATTGAATTATCATTAAAAACAAGGCAATTCAGCGTGTGCATAACATGGTCAAAGGGGCTGAAAAGCTGACGCGTTTCAGGTCGGAAGTTGCCCTTAATCGTAGCTCAACATTCAATTGAAACAATTCAAGAATTGAAACTATTCATATGAGTGCCTCATCCTGCCACAGTTAAAGGACATACGGTGTCTCACAAAAGTGAGTACAACCCTCACATTTTTGTAAATATTGTATTATTTCTTTTCATGGGACAAAACTGAGGATATGACACTTTTATATAATGTAAAGTAACCAGTGTACAGCTTGTATATGACAGTGTAAATGTGATGTGCTCTCAAAATAACTCAACTCACAGCCATCAATGTCTAACCACGCTCGGCTAACAAAGTGAGTACACCCCCTAAGTCGAAAAATGGACAACTGTGTAAACATCATGAAGTAATAACATGCATACAATCATAAAACCTTTTTCTATATACTATTTCAAAGTGTTACATCACGACATCCATGACATATTAGATCAGCGTGGTCTGCGTACTAGATGACCTGACCACACCACCATGCACAGGCATCATTGTTTTGCATTTACCAGGGAGCATCAACGCTGGACAAGGGACCAGTGGTCCTCAGTGCTATTCATTGATGAAAGTCAATTCACCCTAAGCAAAAATGATGTCCGACAACGGTGCTGGAGACGTCAAAGAGAGCACTGTGCATCAGCTAGGTCAGGTAACAGTCAGGTACCCTTGCTGGTCATCTAGTATGCAGATCTGTTGACGTAAATGGTTACAAATAGTCTTACGTGGCACATGGGTTCCTCTTACATTCCTTAAACATGTATGGAGTTAAGCTGTTAGACAAACTGTTTTTCTCTTTTCTATGGGGAGGCGCACTTCTCTGAGAGGGCCTACATTTAAAAGCCCCCATGACCAAGGTGGGTTTGCTTTCCGACCTTATTTTTATGTAGCGATCAGTTGACATATTTTCAAAATGGTTCCGGGGAAATAAAATGACCATCTGTGGTGCAGGGCCCCTTGATGGGCTCACTTGGGGACTTGCCAATCTGCCTTATGAGAGGGAAATTGTTCCGACTTATTTACCCCAAAATTTGAGTGCAGCTGTGTCGGTGTGAAAAATTTTTATTACCTTGGAATAGGGGCGAGGCAGTGTTTGGTCCCGGTTGTTCCCTTGTGTGTAACGGGAAAACTCCCGGAAACTAGTGAGTCCCGATTGGTTTTGGGCCCCGAGGGGAAAACCTTACGCAATTGTAAAAAGAGGGGGGTATTCTTGACATTTGCAGGTGCAGTACGTTTGCCTTTTCTGGGGGTCCTTTTTTCGATACCTACAGTAAGGCATCGTTTTGTGGCGCGTTTGGGGGGATTGTAGCCAGTTGAATACGGTATTAGAGGCCTTTTTGAGAGGGTTTTCCCTTAAGAAGCCAGTTTTTTCCCATTCAAAGCTTTTAGATCTGTCGGGTCCCCCTCTGGGGGTCTCTTCGAAAGGTGGCAGGAGATGTTTCCCGTTTTACAAATGATGGCTCTCTGAGTAAAGAGCTCTTGGGTCTCTCAGTTTTTGGGGCCAGGGATAACTGATCCCAAAATTTTTTTTGGTCCATAGGGTTAATCTTAACCCGCTAGATTAACCAGATGCATTGCTTGTCTCCACGGTTGCTCCGGGGGTTTGGGGGAGGAGGGAAATTTTATTACAGGTGTGGGAGGGGCCCGGTTTGCAAAACTATTGGCGGGAAATTCATGTTTTTTGAATAGGACACTGGGGTTTCCCAAAGTGTGTTTTACCCGAAAACAGCCTCTTAGGTATTGTAGAAAATTAATTCCGGGTAAATCAGACCGCACCCTTTATCTGCTCTTGCTTTCTAGCAGAAAAACATTTTTTTAAATTTGGAAAAAACCCCCCCAAGGGTCCCTACTTTAGAGCAGGGGAAACAGCTGGTTAATGCGGAATCCCTAGGTACAAGATCCATATGCTGCAAAGGCACCCCAACGTTTCCATACAGTTGGAGAAATTGGACTGCGCTAAAAACGATGTGAATGGCAATGGATGGTGTAAGGGGGGGCCAGAGCCCAAACGCAAGTGTGTTTTAAGATTGATTGTGATGGTGTGAATGTATGACATGAGGCAGGCATGACTGAAAGCCTTGAGGGGGAATACTACAATTGATGGGCGACTTCTATTCTTTTTTTTTTTCTTTTTCTTTTTAACGTGTACATATATAAATATACTACTAAAAATGTGTTTGAATGTATACCTCCTGAAATCATTATCTGGACACGCTAAATGTATAATATGTTAGTTGCTATTGCCGATTCCTCCTTTGAAATTGTAACTCTTAACTTTGAAGTCTAGTAATGCCTCTGTAAAAAAATGTGAGAATTTTGGTTTTTGTCTTTTGTGTCTTTTTGGAAAAATTCTAAAAAAAAAAAAACCTTATAAAAAAAAAAAAAAAAAAAAATGTATGGAGTTTGTGGATAATCATCCGGTTCCCCGGGCATTTTTTACAATAAGCAGTCATCAGCGTGTGATGTAGCCAAAGGTGTCCCCTTCTTTGCCTCTCTGTGAATCTTCAGTCGTCTTATTTGGGGAACCCGTTGATGACACTGTGAACTCTAAACTCAGTGGCCCTTTCCCCTCTGAGAATCCGCTCGAAGCCTTGCAATGGCAAGATATGTCGATTGTAAGGGTTGTCTTGGTCTATGTGTCAAAATGTGAACAGCATGTGAGGAGGACTGTTTAAATCCCAATTCAGGTTGATTCCCTTAATGTATTAGGGATTAAACACCTTTTGTGAATTTTGCCATTAAGCTCCTTAGAGATCAGCAAACAGTACTGAAACAGTTGGACATGTGCATTCTAAAGTTAAGAGATGGTCTCATTTCGTTCATTTAAAAAAAATTCAAGAAATTATATGTTCATCCTGAAATTTCCACCAAAAGCCAAAATCCCTAACTTTTTGTGAGTAGTGTACTGTATATCGTGTGGATGATCGGATGCATTTGTATCACTAACCTGGGGAAGGAATCGCATCAAGATGCACTACAGGCAGACCCGGACTGCCCATAGGCACATGGCGCACGTACAGGGGCCGCAATGGTCGCATATGCGACCGGACCCCTGTGCCAGGGGGCCGACGGCCCCCTCCCCCTAGGGCTGGGGCCCCGGGTCACAGCCCCGGGCTGCGCCTCACTGCCGTCGCCTGCACCGCGCGGTGCAAGCAGTGGCCGAGGCAGAACAGCCGGGACCTTCTGATCCTAAGAACTAGCCCTGCCTGCCTAAGATGTAGCCCTGCCTGCCTCAGAACTAGCCCTGCTCCCTCAGAACTCCCCCTGTCTGCCTAGATCTACCCCCGTCTCCCTAAAACTGTCCCTGCTGCCAAGAACTGCCCTCCCTGCCTCAGAACCGCCCTGCCTCCCTAGGAATGGCCTGCCCCCTAGGAACTAGCCCTGCTCCCAAAGAACTAGCCCTACCTCCCCGAACTAGCCCTGCCTGCTAAGATGTATCCTTTCCCTGCCTAAGATGTCCCCTGCCTCTCAGAACTGCCTGTGCCTAAGAACTAGCCCGCCTACCTAATTAGGGCCCCTGCCTAAAAAATACCCCTACTCCCCTCAGAATGCGTGCCTGCCTAAGAACTGCCCTGCATGTTCAGAACTACCCCTGCCTCCCTCAAAAAGGCCCTGTCTGCCAAAGATGTACCCCTGCCTCCCTGCCTAGAACTCCCCCTGCCTGCCTCGAACTCCCCTGCCTGCTTAGAACTAGCCCTGCCTCCCAAATTACTACCCATCCGGCTCAAATAGTCCTCCCTGCCTGCCTCAAAAAAGGGCCCTCCCTGCCTCAGAACTGGCCTGTCCCTCAAACTGCCCTCCCTCCCTCAAAAACTAGCCCTCCCTCCCTAATTACTGGCCCTGCCTAAAAACTAGCCCACCCCCTCAGAATAGCCATGCATCCCTAAAAAATCCCCTGATGTCTCAGAACTAGCCCTGCCTGCCTCAAAAACTGGCCCTGTCTGTCAAAGATGTGCCCTCCCTGCCGCCCAGAACTACCCCTGCCTGCCTAAAAAACTAGCCCTGCCTCCCTTAAAAACTAGCCTGCCTGCCTAATTACGGGCCCCTGCCTGCCTAAGAACTACCCTACCGTCCTCAGAACTACCCCCTCCCTGCCCCAAAGAACGGGCCCTGCCCCCCTCAGAACTACCCCTAGTGCCTCAGAACGGGCCCTCCCTGCCTAAAAACTGATTGCCTGCCTAATTCGGGCCCTGTGGGAAAAAATTTTGGGCCTTCCTTGCAAATTACCTCGTAGCCCAGTACCTGTTTGGAGGTCATGTGCTTACCGCCTAATGGGGGGCTTGAATACCTACTAAGGGGGGTTACTTTTAATCCACTTATATTTTTTTTTTAATTTCAAAATTTTTGGATCTAACAAAACCTGTTTGCGGTCAATTATGTGTAGGGCACCAAAAGGGTCCTATTATATTTAGGGCTCTATGGAGGGGAGTTTTTACAGATTGGGAATTGATAGGAAAGTGCTGGAAAAGAGAGCTAAGATGTATTTGGGGTAAATTCTACAGGGACGGTAGTGCCCGGGAAAAGAAGAATTGCTGTTTTGTACTGCTGGAAAAAAAAAGGGAAGAGAATGCTCATCAGGGAAGACATCATGGAAGTTTGGACAGAAGGAGAAGAAAAGAAGAAGAGAAAAAACTCCCATCAGAGACGACGTCCCCTGTGAGCCCCCGCTGTGGGGGTCATTTTACTTCTGTATTGAATCGTGCTGTATTCATGTGATGGTGCCCTGACTACTGGGGATGTGATTGGTGGTGGTAGGTTATGTTGGGGTTGTATAGTGCAGTGTGAGCTTTCCCCTGTTTTAAAAGAAAGTGCACACCTGTTGTGGGGGGGATTCTCTGCCCCACTGTTTCTTTTTTGCTTGGTTTAGGGGGTTCTCACACGGGTTTTGGTGATTTTTGATGGTTTTTTTTTGTGCAGAAATGTACAGCATTAATACTTGCCTTTCGAAAAAAATGACCAAAACGCTCCGTGGAAAGCCCCTTTATAGTGTAGTATATTTGAAGTGGCGGGGTGCGAAAAAAAGGGGGAAATTTTTTTTGGGGTTTTGTTTGTGGCTGCGGGGCTTGGCCCAGGGGGGATTTTTATTCCCAGTCGGCCCCCCCCCCCGACTCAGGAACAAATTTTAGTGGCGAGGCAATGTGATGTTGGGCAATTTTCTGCTGAAAAGCATTGGTCCTGGTTTCTATATGGATTTTGCTTTAAACAAAACCCCCCTACAAAAAATTATACAGAAATGTATCCCCCTTTATGGGAATAATACTGGCTAGTGGAAGTGGCCTCTTTTAGTATTATAATGTGCCCAGCCACAGTGCAAAATTTGTTTAGGAATACTTTGAGGAACATAACAAGACGTGGAAATGGTTTGCTCAAACCAAATTTTTGGTGAAGGCATTTCCAGCAGATATTATTTTAAGTAAAGTTAAAAAAATTTACTTTTTACTTTTAAAAGCTAGTCACACAGAGGGAATCCTAGTATCCAAATGGCAGGGTTCCCGAAAAATTTAAAAACACTTAGAGGTTTTGCATCAGACTTCATCACAGGCACTCTGCTCATAAGTAAAGTTTGCTGTAGGGATATATTAAATCTAGAAAAAAACACCACACAAAAAAAAAAAAAAAAAAAAAAACAAGAATAAGGCTGCTGATACTTTATTAGACACAAATTACCAAGTTGTTTGTGCAGGCAAAAATGCCAGAAGATCTTCATACATATGGCATTTTATGGTGAATGACACTTTTTACAACATAACTAAGTCAGCTATTTATTATAATCACACACAAGTAATCTAACCTGGAAATTGTGATCATTTAGGGGCGGGGGTACACATGGTGAGGTTTCATTGTGGCCATGAGCCACCTCCAAAATGGCACACAAGATATCAGGGAACTTGTGCGGCCATATGAGGGTGTGGTTGCAGCCGGCTCACCATAAATCCACGTACTACAACATTAAAGTAATAATATCCAGGTGACAATTTGTGGAGTAATGATGTTCATGCAGCCATTGCATACACAGCAGTATTATATGGAAGTGTACAAAAAAGTTAATTCTATTATTTGTTAATGGGAAAAAAACAATTAAAAATTTTTGGGAAACAAGTTTCTTTAGGGTTAAGAGTCTCTCCTTAAAAACTGAACATAGTTTTCCACCAAAAAGGGAAAAAATCATTTGTCATCTCAACCTTTATTACACTGCACAGTTTTTCATTCATGAATAAGAAGAGACATTTTCTTTTAATTAAGGATCTAGAATGAGTGTGTCCTCGTGTTAGATGAGCAGATCCACAGCAGATGACTTCTTTTGGTTGGCAGATGTTATTCTTCTCTTCTCCTCCTCTTGATTAAATTCTGTCTTCCTGAATGTCCCAGTGGAGTCAATCTCAGTAGCTACTTATTCACTTCTGTCCTGTAAGACAGCTAAACATTTTTTAAGCTTCTGTGTAATTAGACTGAGCGACCACCATGAAATGTACCAATAGAAGCATCTGCAATTTACATTTCCTTCATATAATAGTCAGTCTAACAACAAGGTCCACAAGTGTCTCTGCTTTTAATGCATGCTTTGAGAGTTTGTATTATTTAATTGGCTGAATATAAAAAAGAACTTACTTTAGTAGAGGTCCACAGCACAGGATGTACATATGGGTAGCAGAAGATTATTTCCCTGAAATCTATGCAAGGGTCCTTAAATAAAATATGCTGATTTTGAAGGGTACCTCTCTTCTGCAGTTATTATGTATATGAAAGAAAAGGTTCATGTGCTTAAAGTCACAGAATTTGAGAATCCGCCACCAACATATCAGATTTTCAATTTTTTAAATATACTTTGTTAGCTAAATTCTGTCTCTTTGGGTGTCATAAATCTGTGAACTGAGGGGTTCTGGGACCTCCAGCAGAATGAAAAGATATGTCATGGCTTACGGCTGTGACGGACAGTGGATTGTCTGTGGCATATGCGTCTTTTTAGCATAGAAACATGCCAGGGAGCCAAGAAGCCTCCCATTTTCATTTACCCCCGTACATAAAAAAGGTTGTGAGGACCCCAGGTATACGCCAAGTGGTCCCTCGCGGCGTGATATCCCAACTGTGGTATCAGGGGAACAGATGAAAGGTGTAGTGAAGCAGGCACTGGGTCAAGCCATGGAGAGTTCCTGCAAGGTGAAAAAAAGAAACCTTGTTAGAGCAAACACCCTTTAAAGTAACAAGGTCAAGGGAAAAGCTGAGGTCAACATCAGGAAACCCTAAGCTGAAATATGCTCAGGAAGTTGAGAAAGTGTCCCTTTAAATGACCAAGGAAATCTTGTAATTGGAGGAGGAGCAGATTTGCAGTGGGAACTTACCCTTCAAATCTGGTCCAACCAGTGCATGAGTGCTCTAAAAAGCAGACACCAGCCCAGACAGTGCAAGTCTAACAGAGCGGCAAGGTAAGTTTCATGGCTCGCGAGAGTATCTCCTCCCTTATGGTCCCTCTTACTCAAAGCCATGTAATAATCAAACTTTTTGATGAGATCTGCGGCATCACTATTCTCCATTGGCTCCTGAGTACTTTCTTCTGGACAAAAATTGATCCAATCGATCAACTAATAAAGCTTGCCCCTTTTAGTGCTTGAATCTTCTTAATCTTGAAGGCATGTTCTGGACCCGCCACAGCATATGGAGATGCTGGCTTGCAGGAGAAGTGGTTAAGGTGTAGAAGAGACACATGGAAGGCATTGGGAGTAAGGTACACAAAGCTTATAGCAAACAAGGTTAATGTAACAAATCACAGAATAGGAACCTAGGAGCTAGGTTAAAACATGGGACTCTCAGACAAATATACTTGGAAGACAGTCAGACTTCCAGGATGTGGCTTGCAACAGGAACTCACGGGTGACCTGACAAATGTGGAAAGAAGTCGCAGACTCACAAATTAACCATTAATACATCCAAAGAAACAGAAATATGAAGAGGTAAATGAGTATCTTGGCCATAATAGATGAAGAAAAATGAGGAAACCATGGGGCTTCCATTTTTTGTCGTATGAAAAATTTTCACGGATGGCATTTTTTACCCCGTGGGCTTGATGCAAGGGGATTTAAAATAAGAAAGGGGACTAGCACCTTTTTATTTTTTGCTTGTCATTTTATTAAAGGGTGAAGTAGAGCAGAAGTCCATCTTAACTTGTATAAAGCTGCAGAGTGCTCACCAGAATTTTGGGGGTATAGGGGCCACGAAAGAGAGATAATGCGTGCAGTTATAAAGCCGGAAGATGTACTTGAAGAAGTAAAAGGCCAGTTAAGCAGCCAAGGGCCAGCTGATATCCCGTCATTACCACATACACTTTTTTGACAATTAGTGGGGTTAACAAAATATCAGCAGGATGAAGATGTGTTTGCTGATTTGACCGACATAGCGCCCTTTGCATTGTCCTTCTTTGGGACTATGATATCCCCCCAGAAGAAAAAAAGGGAGATAAAGTACCAGACATAGCCACATAGATGAGAATTGGTCTATTTTAATGTATTTCAATGAAGGGGTAGCAATGCTCCAGTGATTACTACAGTCTTATTTTTAAAAATTAGTAGAGTTTACAGGGGCTTACTATCATTATTTATTGTAACGGCTGGTGGAGAGTGTATCCACTGGACCACCGCAAGCGATGGTACAGGCCACGCCAGGGAGCGGAGTCTAAGAGGATCCCGGTATTCACAAGAGCCTGCCGCACGGCAGGATGGACTTGCAGCGGTGGGATTCCACCAGGTCACTACCCCTGACGCGACTTGCTTGCGGAGGTAGCCGAGGTGCAGCGAGGTACAAAGTCGTAGTCTCAAACTCATAGTCTGAGACAGGCAGGCAGGTCAGGACAGGCAGCGAAGGTTCGTGGTAGGTAAACGAGAGCAAGGGGTTCGGTACACAGGAAACACGGAGGAAGCTTCTGAATGCTTTCTCGATAGGCATAGAGCACTAAAGATTCAATGGAGGCATGTTGGAGGTGGAGCCAATTACTGGCGCGCTCACCCTTTAAATCTGAGCGAGCCAGAACACGCGCATCCTGAAGAGCGGGGGATGCGTGCACCGGCCGGCAGCGGGACACGTGGAAGCAGGAGCGTGGCTGGGTAAGTATATGCGCCCAGGGGAAAGATTGCGCTCGCAGCCCGATATGTGGACCGTGGCGCCTCTCATCCCCGAGGCAGGGGAGCCCATAAGGGCACGAATGTGCCAGCAGCACGCAGGTCGTGACATTTATTTTAGAGCACCATTATTTACAGGGCACTGTATAAGCCAAGGCGTTCAGGTAAATAATATAATACAAATACAATAACATTAAAAAGCATACTGATACGGGAGGAGAGAAGACCCTGCCCTCAATAGCTTACAATCTACTATGGCAGAAGGGTTATTGTAGGGTGTATGCTAACCTGAAGAGATCGTTTTTTTTAGAGTGCATTTGATACTAGTAAAGGAGGTGGAAAGTCTGATGTGGTGGGGTAATGCGTTCCAAAGTATAGGGGAAGCACGGGAGAAGTCTTGGAGATGGTTGTGTGAGGAGCTGACAAGAGGAGAGCAGAGAAGGTCCTGTGAGGAGGGGAGATATTGTGAGATTAAGCCAGAGATGTATGAGGGTGACAAGTTATGGGGAGCCTTATATGTCATTGTTAGCAGTTTGAACTGAATTCTGGGCAATGGGTAACCAGTGGAGGGATTGGCAGATGGGAGAGGCAGATGAGTAGCGAAAGAAGGGGTTGATCAGTTGGGCAGCAGAGTTGAGGATGAATTGAAGGGGAGCAAGAGTACTAGATGGGAGGCCACAGTGCTGCAGTAATCCAGACGTGGGATGATGAGGGCACGACCAAGCAATTTTTCAGGTGGATGCCGCAGAAAGTGCTCAGGGCTTGAATGTGTGGTTTGAAGGACAGAAAAGAGTCAAGGGTTATTTCAAGAAAGCTAACTTGTAGAGCTGGGGAGAGTGTGGAGCTATTGACTGTGATAGAGTGGTTAGATGAAGAGGTGGAGTAGGATGGAGGAAAGATGATGAACTCCGTTTTCTCCATATTGAGTTTAAGAAAGTGGTAGAAGGAGGAGGATATGGACAATAGACACTCTTGGATCCTAGAAAGCAGAGAGCTGATATCTGGGCCAGAGATGAAGTGTAGATTTGAGTGTTGGCAACATACAAGTGGCACTGGAAGCCATATGGTGCTGTCAGCTGACCCAGATCAAGGGTACTGAGAGAGAAGACTAGTGGGCCCAGGACTGAATCTGGGCGACCCCAAGAGAAAGAGGAGGAGGGAGAGTGAGAGAAACTGAATGTTATATCAGAGAGGTAACAGGCGATCCACAAACAAGCCAAGTCCCTAAGCCAAGGGAAGACAGAATTTGTAAGAGTAGTGAGTGATCAACTGCATCAAAGGCATGGATTCTATACTTAATTGTCACTTTTATGAAATATTACAGCATCGGTCTTCAGATTACACTTTCCCTCTTTTTGGAATACATCAACGATTATTTTTTTTATTTTTTTTATTTTTTAATAAAGTGTGTTTTATCTTCATCACTTTTTTTTGTTCTTTTGTTTTTTTTATTTTATGGGAAATACCACTCATCGTCTCTATTTCTGGGACGTCACATATTTTGTTGATAGCCATTATGTGTGTGTATTATGCTATTTTCCCAATTGTGACAGGTGTGATGTTACTGGCACATCATGTATGGGCCAAATACTCCTGTGGCTGCTTTTGGTTGTGTGCATGCACTTGCTGTGGCAGGTTGTCTGCTCCATCGTATTGGGCTTTGCTTAAATAGCACCAATATGTCTCTTTATTAGGAGACACGGCAATAGTGTTTAAAGTTTAGCATCTCAGACACTTGTCCACACGTCAATGCATACAGTGTATGGAGTGAGTACTGGTGTGATTTTCTAACGATTGATATGGCCATTGGACTTTTCAGTGATAGTGTGCACATGTGCGGATATGACGTTTTCCCTTACTAAGAGCCGGCCTGAAGGAATGTGTTCCCTCACCCTATGTGATTGGTCTGAGGGAAAAATGGGACTTTCTCGAGTCAGCACAATTGATTATACTGAATGCCATTATGATATGTATTCCTGATGGGATGTGTGTTTATTTACAGGTGTTATTAACACTGTATAATTGGATCATTATCATAAATTCTGATACTGTAATATATTTGTTTTCTGATGGCCGTTGCTTCCTATGTATACTCATGACACTATCCCCTTCTTTTATACATATTTCTATGAAATACATATTGTATCATGTACAACTATAATGCACATTGCACTTTAATTATTTAATTGTATATCTTGGTATATACGCTTTGTTTGGGACACACTCTGCTTGAAAATGGCTTCATGGAGGAGTTAAAATGTGGCATTTATCAACTTAGGTGATTAAATTATTTCCCTTTGGTGGTGCTGCTTTTTTCCATTAAAGGAGGAAGAGCACAGAGTAATGGTATGAGGCTCTTGAGGTCATTGGTCACTTTAGTTAGGGCACTTTCAGTACAGTGTCAGGGTTGGAAGCTTGACTGCAGTGGGTCGAGAAGTGAGTTAGATGAAAGAAGGGAGGAAAGTTCAAGATAGATGTGCTATTCGAGATGTTTTGAAGTAAATGGTAGTAGAGAGATGGGGTGATAGATAAAATGATTTTTCTAGTTGTAACATGAAGTAATGCTGTTGCTGTTATCGCGCCTCCAAGCACCTGTATAAAAATCAGTGTTTGTGAACTTAAAGAGAAAGAAGGAATCTGAATCTGTATGATGTCAGGTGTCATTTCTCCCAGCTACACATAAATTTGGAAACCAGGGTTAAGGTGAATTCTCCTCCTTATCAGGTGTGACTGTTGCATGTTTTAGGGAGGAGGGGGAGATGCCAGAGTTTGGCGATAGGTTGAATATATGGATAAGGGCTGCGGTAATCACAGTATTAGGCTAAGTCCACACAGCATGTATATAAGTGCCGTCCAAAATCCAATGATATTTTGACATTGCTGGACTGCTGAAGGACTGCTGCTTTTGGTGCAAATTTGCGCAAAAGCCATGGTCGGTTTTCGAACTTGTCGTCGGCCCCGTACATTCGATATATGGGGCCAACGGCAATACCGAGCAGAATCTGGCAGAATATACAACATGTTGCATAGTCCACAGGATTTTAAACCTGACGATAAAAGATCCGTGTTGTTTAGACTACAGCACGGATTTTTCTTTGCTGTCTATGAGGACAGGGTACCATCGGATTACATTCGTTTGCAGAAGCTATATCAAGTAGATACTGTTTTCTTCTGTCTTCACTCCTCAATGACCAAGTCTAATTTTTTTGATCCATTTGTTTGATTTCGTTCTCTTTATTTACTTTTAGGACTTGTGTGAAAATTTGATGTAGTTTTAGGTCAAATATTATACAGAAATATAGAAGATTCTACAAAGTTCACAAATTTTGAAGTGCCAGTGTATGCTGTTGATCCTGGGCTTTCTGGACCCTAAATGTAAAGTGGACTGCTATGACAAACAACTGACTAGTAGAAGAAAGATAAAGCAGAGGGATTATGTAAATCAGCATAACATTGTGGGATTATAATGAGTAATTGCTGTTATTAATCTTTGTAATATGTGGCATAAATATCTGATAGAAGTGAGTCCACTTCTGGGTCTGCACATACCACGAGATGATGGGTCCCAATAACTCCTGTTCTTTGTCCTAACCTTGCTGTGGTGGGACCTGCATCTACCTATTTGAAGCTCATTCATACCAGCTAATTAATGAAACAATTTTGTCATTTGCAAAAATTAACAATACATTTTAAAATTGTTTAGTGGTGATCTTAATACATTATGCTTTATTACATGCTAACACCGCTTATAATTTGATTGGTAAATGCTTCTTATGATGTTATTCACATATGGCAGTACTACCTAGCAAATATATCTCACAATTAAGCTGATCTTGGCAGTCGAAATGGGAAAGTCTATTTACATAACTTTATACATGGATTCACCAATATACATTGATCCCTCTCTGCTTATTCTACATTCTTGTATCAGTGCAGTGTACAGAAGCCCAGTTGCTGCAATCTGTAGCTCATTTAAGGATGAATTTCATAGGTGATAATATTAAAAAAGTAATAGCAAGTCTAGTTTTTAGTTATGTAAGAGCTAGACATATGCTTCTGGAGAAACACTTGACTCTTGTTACCAAGGAATGTAATTAGGTACCTTGTGAAAGCAGAGGTAATAGAGAGACAGTAGTCATCATTAGACTACACTCCAAAGTTCTGCTCTCCTCATCTTAAAACTCTATACCAGTAAGATACTGCAGGGTGACTTTTTCAAATGCTCCCCAGGTCACTTAGCATATATACAGTGGAAAATGTGCAAGCTCCTAACCTGACATACCAGAGTAGATGTTAGAATGCTGCTTGACCATTGTAGAAGTTATTTGTCATGCCTTAAAGCTATGGTTTCTGGTTGTTTTGGGCTATTAACAACTAATGTACACTGGAATTTGTGCCTGAAGCTTGAATCCATGATAATACAACGCACTTGAATTCTAATCAAACCCATTATACTGGTAATGAAAATCCTTTCCATTCAAGTATTAGTCTTCCCACAACATAAGACATGTGCTTTGTGTTTTTTTGCAATGATTATGTTGGTCTTCTTAAAAATTCATAAGGTCACAATGCATATCTACATAGCAGCATGTGTCCTCATTACCCAATAAGCTTACCTGTTAAAGGTACTAGACTCTAATAAATGAAATATTCCACTTTTTACTAAGGTTATTTATACAATGATGAATTATCTGGTTGTTCAATTATTGCAGAATTCAGAACATAAAGATCATTGAGGTTATCCCATCATAAACTCTGACACCACAAAGTACTTTGTATATATACACTCACCGTGCATAATTTATTGTGTACTAAAGACATGGAAACCACAATGCTCGATTAACAAAATTAATTTTTTAAATAAAACACATTTTGGCCAACTCAAAAATAGTGAAATGTAACAAAGGCAAGATCAATTCCTGAAGTATTTCAAAACCTAGAGCTTCTCTGGAAGAAAAGGTGATTATGGGGTGAAATTTGAACTAAAGGATGGTTAGACTAGGTGTCCAGAAGGGTAGTCTGAGTAGTCTTAATTTTTCTGAGAACTGCTGATCTCCTGGGGATTTTCACGAACAACCATCATAAACTAGGGTACAGAGAATGGGTCCCTAAAGAAAGGAAAAAGACATCCAGTTGAGTCGCAGTTCCAGTGGGCGAAATTGACATTAAGATGGATGAGCCAGAAGGTCGCTAGGAAATGGGATGACTGGTTGGTGAATAGAAATGGCCAACAGTGACACAAATTAGGGGCCCCATACAACCAAGTAGGCATAAAGCAATAACTGAAACACACATAAGTAGAATTTAGGCATAAAGTACAAGCATCAGAAGGACCAATAGGTGATTGTCCCACTACTTTTCCTACAAACAGGAAAACTTGAGGCCCAATTTGCCCAAATGACTCAGCTTTTTCCGAAAGAGATCACGTAGTAAGATTGGAAAAACGTATATATCCTTCTGATGATCACTATTTCCTGCGAATTCAGAGGTATAGAATGACAGAAAAACCCTTTAAAGCAATGGGTAAAACGGACTAGTAATTTTCCAAGGCATGGTGTGACAAGTCATGGTGTGGGGAATATTCTTGGCAAAAACTTTTGGCAACCTTAGACACTTGAGCATCGTGAAAACTTTAATTATGCACGAAAATGATATTGAAGCAAAAGTGTCAAAAAACCCATATACTTGGTTAACCTATTAAATTAGTGAATTAAAACGTTTAAATATTTTGTGACTTAAAGAATAAAAAGAAAAACCCACAATGATATTCTAATTATTTGAAGATGCAAATAGTAGTTAAATTGTAAAACACAAACTAAAAAACTAAAATAAAAAATAGTTGAAAATCAACTAATGAAAATCGGACATTGCATTGTGAAATTTGGAAATCACACTTTAAAAATTTAAATGAAAAAAACTCAAGAGGATTCGTCTGGACCTAAAAATGATAGGACACCGTAGCAAATATATTAAAAGTAATATCCAAAAGATCTTATGTTTTATAGACATAAGCGCTTGTGGGAGATTTAATTTGTAATAATACTATGTCTTTTCAAATTTGTATTGATGCAGTGCTACGCACTACAAGCCAATCGTGCATGGTTGGTATCATGGTGTGTACGAACTGAGTGGATTAAGAAGGAAAGCTAACGAGAGAATTAGGTGGTCGCAGGAAAACCTTGTTCAAGGGCTCAAGGCTATAAGACCATCTTCAAACAGCTTGATGTTCGTGTTACTACAGTTGCACATATTATTCAGACATTTAAGACCTATGGGACTGTAGCCAGTCTCCCTGGACATGGCCGCTAGAGAAAAATTGATGACAAATTGAAGAGTTGGTTAATATGAATGGTAACCAATAAGTCAGAGATGCAACAAGAATTCATGGGGCCCCATAGCAATATGAGACATGGGCACCACATTATAATGACAATAAACTGAAACAGCAGCATAAGTAGAAATTAGGTATAAATAATACAACCATATAGCAGGGATTCCAAATAGTAGTGCTATATAGTAGAAACCACCAACTACTTCCCTACAAAACGGAACAATGTTCTTGTACCTAAGTGAGCCCCCCTCAACCTCTTGACCCCAAAGTGACTGCTATGGCTGTAGTTATGCCCATGCAAAGAGCCCATAACAACTTCTATACAGATTAGAGGTGAACTCTAACGTCAAGGTATATCACTTCTGATCCCACTACTTGTCACTAGCATTGTCAAAGAGGACTTAATAGAAAATGACCAAGGAGAAAACCACTGTTGAAAGCCAATGATAAAAAAGCGAGACTAGAATTTTCCAAAATGCATATTGACAAACTAATAAGCTTCAGGGAGAATATTCTGATGAGACAAAACTGGAGCTTTTTGGCAAGTTCCATCAGATCTACTAGTGCATCTAAAAATTATTATAGCACTGAAAAGATAATTGATAGCAATAATTAAAGTCAAATAGAGAAACCCATATATTGTATAGACTCATTACATTATGAATTACAGATTTAATACATTTGTGAGCCCTATAAAAAATAAAAAGATAGTCCTGGAGAACCCCTTTTTTTCAATTATATTCTAATTTTTTGAGATGCACTAGTATGTTCACAATAATGTGCCAAAACACACAACTAAAACCATCCAAGAATGAGAGAAAATAAGAGAAAAGCACTGGATTTTTATGAAGTGGCTTCTATGAGCCCTAATCTAGATCCTGTTGAACATCTGTGAAAATATTGGAAACATGCACTTTGGGGAAACCACCTTTCAAACCTGAGACAGCTGGAGCAATTTGCTCAGGAGGATTGGGCGGAAATACCCATGCACCTTTTAAATATGTTTTTTTTTTATTTTATCAGGACACCGGTAGCCTAAATATATTTAATACAGTAATATCCCAAACAACCTCTTTAATTGTTATCATTAAAAATCAACAAAATGCTTGCTTGTAATAGAAGAGGAAGATTTATTTTGTAAATAAGTAATCTACCTGTGCTATTATAAAAATGTTTATTGATGCACGGCACGCAGCAAGAGGACCAATCGTAGCCATTGACTTTATAGATGCTGATGTGTGAGAACTGTTTAGTGGATTTAGAAGGATTAAGCAATACACGATGAGACATTAGGTCGGTCTGCAGTGATGGCCTTCTTCAAGGGCTCCAGGCTAATAATTAAATCCCCTATGACCGATAATATGATAAGAGCTTGTACAAAGCAAACCACTACTAGAGACAGAAGATAGGAAAAAACCTGAAAGGAGATGTTGTTCAATTGATTGATGGGAAAGGGCGGTAAAACTTACCTTATCAATAAATGTCACTCTGAATTAACAAAGCTGATGGAAATTCTGCCAGACAGTAGGGTGAATTTATCTAGGGGCCTGCCTTCTCCCCTCTCCCTCCTCCCCTTCTTGGCACCTTGTCTGCTATAATCAGGCCTGAGGTCTTTCCCTGATAGATGCCTGGAATGCAAGGGAGTAGATTTTAAGTTAATCATGACAATGACTGTGATAATAGGCAGCTCTTTAGCCACAGTTTAAACAAGTGAAGAGACACGGAGTCCAATAAATGTTGCTCGCCTATGCCAGCTGACTGCTGCCTTGTTGAAATGCTTTATATCGTTTTACTGTTCGGAAGGTCAGCCACCTTTGACCTTAACCAGTTTAGTTGACATGATTAAAACGCCATAGAAGAAAATTGTGGTTTGACAAGAGACTGCAATATACTTGCTAGCACACAGCACCAGCAGACTTCTTTCTGTCTATTACAGCTTTATAAGATGACTATTTTGCATCCTCTCTTTGTAAATGTCTTTTAGACTCAATAAAATATATTTTATGTGTCTGTACAACTGATTTAATGACTTTTATTCCACTGATATAGCACCAGCTTATTCCACAGCTTTGTTCACACGTTCACCTAAATGGTATGTTTATGTTTTTCTGGGTTGTCCTATTTCTCAATGTACTAGTATCTGTTCCAATAAAGCTGGAAGTTACTATCTCACAATAGAGGTGATGTTCATCATTTATTTATGATAAGATCTATCTGGGTTGTATCTATGTGTTGTTGTGTAATATGGTTTGCATCTCCTTTTCTTAGCTATCCTCTGATGACCACTTTTAAGGATTTTCCTGCAGGAGTAAAATTGGACTAATTACTGGCTTATCAAGATATTCTAAATCCCTAATTTGCCTGTGCACCTGTCATGGATATCATTAAGGCACATCTTGTTATTTCCAGAAATGTCATGTAAGGCCTAGTACTGTAAAAGGAAAATAAAGAGAATTTTTATATCAAAGTAAATGGTTCACTTACAACAGATTTTATTATCTACATCTCTTATTTTGATGTTCTGTCCTCAGGGGAAACAGTGACACCGAACAAGTACATTTAAATGTTTTGCTTATGGATAAATAAATTGTGGATTCCCATTTATTAGGGGATGTTCACACTGTGTTTTGTCCTTGCAGGTATCTGTTGGAAAACACTGAGCTCAGGTGGGCCCATAGAGAAGAATAAAGCAGTCTTTTTTGGACTATGCTTGCACTTTTTCCTGCTGGTATATGCTTCATGTCCCACACACATACTGTATACCACAAGGAAATGGAGCAAACGTAGTCAAAAAGAGACTGTTCTGTTAGGGTATGTTCACATGGCTTAATTGCGGGGTGCACAGTACACCCCGCAATTAAGCCGGGTGTTCGGGAGTCACGCCGACCGGCGCGTACTCCGGCAAAGTGGGGGGGGCCGGCAGCCCGCCGGCCCTATAGACAGCCCCCGCTCGCCCATAGAGGAGGAGTAATCCATAGTTCTCTATGAGAACTATGGATTACCGTAATTATGGGGCGCATTTCGCCGGTGAAATGCGCCCCAAGATAAGCCGTATGAACATAGCCTATCTCTCCATGTGCATGTTATGGCAGTGCTGTGATATCTGTCAGAATTCCCTTCTTTTAGCGATATCTCAATGAAAACCTGAGACGGAGAAAGAAACAATGTGAAATGACCCCTTTGGGCAGTGTTCAGTAGGTAGTTAAGCAGAAAACAGGTGACAACGAGGAGAGTTTTAATACAATGGGCTTAGAGGTATCCCTAGTCTGTAGTTATGGGGACATGCACATAGATGATGTCACAACAGAACCTTTTTCTAAGGATTTCTTTGGTGATGATTACACTAATGCACAGAACTGGATTTAAACAATTTTTTTGTTACTGAAGTAGAGAGGAAAAATGAAGAAGTGGCTATGAGTTGGGGGCAAATTAAGGCCATTTTGTTGTACCCCTAAGTTTGTCTTTTAATTTATGCCCGCATGTCCTTATCTTTTAAACTATCCTTAGGGTATGTTCACACGATGTACTGCGCCACGTACATTACACGCCGCAGTACATTGTGTGTTTTGGGAGCTCGTACTAATACGCGTGCAGGTATTCGCCGTAAGTAATTGACATGTCACTTATCTCCCCACGCGTACAATACGAAAGTATTGTATGAGCGGAGAGAGGAGGCGTAATCCATAGTTCTTTATGAGAGCTATGGGGCGCATTTTC
The DNA here is from genome assembly GCA_025379985.1 of Phyllomedusa bahiana. Classification (NCBI taxonomy): domain Eukaryota; kingdom Metazoa; phylum Chordata; class Amphibia; order Anura; family Hylidae; genus Phyllomedusa; species Phyllomedusa bahiana. Next base: position 57,259 of record JAODAL010019626.1, read on the forward strand.
CCACGTATTAAGCGCAGTACGCCACAATATACGCCCCAAAACAAGCTGTGTGAACATACTCTTATACCTAAAATATTAGAATTGTTTAGTGCAGATTTGCACAATATTGCAAAAAATGGGCTGCTGGACTACTTGGGACTGCCCCTCAAGAGCTTGGTAATGCTCCCTGACTGCCCCGGACCATTCAAGAATGCTCCTAGACTGCTCAGGGATATCCCTGGATGGCACCGAATAATATTATGTAACTCTATAATTTTTTTATTTTATTTCTACAATGTACAAAAATGTGAAGTACCTTATTAAATTTATTATAGGTATCTTTATTTTGTATTATGTATCTTATTATATTAGTCTCCTTTTTCCATGCAAAAAACAAACAAACATATAAATCTTTACTTTTCAATGTTTTATTAGCTATTTCTGGTTGTGGCTAAAGAAGCTGCATAGAAAACTACACCTGTTTATTTAAAATGCTATTCTTTTGGGGTGGGGGAGAATCCTGGTCCCGTTCTATGGCACCATTTACCTAACAAGAAAATCAGTCTATCAGTATATGTTTGCTGTGTTTATTACATGACTATATTTTTGTTTTATGTCTCATCCATATGTTTTTTGCCTAAAACTCGACTTTAATCTCTACCCATTATGTGTGTTTGTAAAACAGGCACATCCCATCTGCTTTTTCTACCACAAACAAGAATGGATTCCCTCCTATGAAAGAAGGAAAAACAATCACAAAGAATGAAGTTTTACTTTTTCTGTGTACAGATCATTTCAATATTTTTCTAAAAATAAAAAAAAAACACAATTGATATAATGGATTTTGATTTAGTTTGATATGAACCTTACCGATATATAGAATGTATGGTACTGGACGTACATAATGAATAAAAAAAAAACCAAACACCACATTTATCCAAATGCATTCATAAAAACATTACCACTCTAAAGAAAATGTAACCCTTTCAAGCTGTCTCGTTTCTGCAGACATCTAACAAGCCATAATAATTAGTTATTCTGTGAAACTCTAGGATGCAGTTGGGGCAGTAACCTAGTCACTCTATACTCTATTTATGCAGCAATAAGGTTTAAGAAAGGACGAAATGTCAAAATTTGTGTTTAAACATTGATGACGTCTTATTGGTTCCCATTTCCTGTGCACTAACCTCTTTGCTGCTCAGACTAATGCACTATGGGAAGCATCTAAGTTTAAATAGCACATTTTAAGCACTTGTCCGACAATAAAGGGAGCAATAGAGGCTGTGTGGTTAAGACACCAGAGTGTGAACTGTCTGCATATGACCCCATGTATGAGCTATCAATGTAAATCTGACTTCAGGATTTACTTCATTTTTAGTATTCCGGCCCAGATGGATCTTTTGTAACAATTGTTCATTTACCTGCAAATGTATGTTCCATCTTTTATGATTGCTTTACTGCTCTCCACACATAATTAGAGTAAAACTTTAGAATCGGGGATAAGCAAAGATAAAGTAAATGTAATGTAAAGCAAATTAAAATATATATATATATATATATATATATATATATATTTATATACTGTATATATATATATATATATATATATACACACACACACCTTTATTTTGCTATTTTATGTATACGCTCACTTCATCCATGCCTATTTTTGATTCTAAAGTTATATTGTGATTTTTTTTTTGTGGAGAATAATATAAAAATGCAATCATAAGAAATAGCCTATACATTTCTATATATACTTCGTAATTAGCACGGTTGCCTTGCTGGCGTCCTGGTCCACCAAGGACAACATTGGCAGGAAGACTACACCTCATAATCCTTGAAATGATGTGAAAGAGGGTAGATTCCAACTTGCATGCTGGCAAGAATTTTTAGAGGTGCACAATTCAATACTACGCTAGTTTTACCTTTAATGTATGCAGACTGGAAGGTAAAATTAGTAAGCAGTTGCTCAGCATCTATCTAATTGAAGTTTATCTTCCTGTGCCAATCCATTTTATTAAAGATCACATGCACAGGGTAATACCTGAAGAGAAGTTTTCAACTGAATTCATAGCTGTCTACCACAGCTTGACAATCGCCCTCTGGTAGCCCACATGACCTGTTGTTTGTATTGGGGAACCCATAGTATCGTTGGTTACTTTTAGGTGATGATTATGTTGGCCAGTGTGTCCCAAAGCCTTCTTGTGATAAGAAGTGTTGGGGAGCCTGCTACGTTAGCTGTAAACATCTTAGGGTATGTTCACACGGCGGATTTTCGTTGTGCATTTTGCCGCGTATTTGCGCTTAATACGCGGCGAGATATCCGCCACAATTACAGTAATCCATAGCTCTCTTAGAGAACTATGGATTATTATTATTATTATTAATTATTTTAAAGCACGATTGATTCCATGGCGCTGTACATTCGAGGAGGTTACATACATAACATATTACGCCTCGTCCCCCCACGGGTACAAACGATTGTATATTTAGTGTTATAGTGTTTCTGCCAAAGGTTTTCTATTGCAATTATGTCATAAAACTCCATATGCATGACAAAGAAAATTATCTTATCATAATAACCAATATGGTATTGTTGTAAGCATAAGTACCAATCCATTAGAACTGGCACTGATCAACCCTCCAAATTCTTTGACCAATAGGCAACAGACGCATTCTTCCCACTATTTGATGTGATTCCTTATGCTTGTAGTTCTCACACTCATAAGTCTATATCACTATTTTGGATTATATTGATGCACAATTTCTATGACTGTGAATTAAGTGAACCTTTTGTAAATGCAAAAATATTAGACTATTGGTGTAGGGCAACTTTTTCATGGAAAAACTGTGGCATTAACATACTACAAGACAAATTGTCTGTGACCAATTTCCTCATCGGGAATTAGTGAGGTTTTGTGCAAATCCTAGTAATGTGGGGAGTGTACTGGAACTCATTGGCAAAGTCGCTGGAGACCTCTATTCTTAAATTAAGCTAATAAACTATTATTCTTTAATACATCAAATAAAAAAGATGTATATCTCTATTGTCACTTACATGAATAGTGCTTCCAGTACTGCCACAACCATTACAGTAGCCTACCTGCTGTAAATCTTTCTTTCAAGGAAATTACCCATTTCCCCATACTATTTATTGCTTGCAAGTACCTTTTTTTTCCTGTTAGCCATTGACTTTACTGTTAAGTAGGATTGAAGATTTAACTGAGAAATGCTCTCTAGAGTTTACTGAGCTTCTTTCTACCTATATTCACATTTCTCTTTGTGACCAGTAGACTCGTCAGTCAATATGCAATCATTCTCCGTATGCAATTTCCAGAATTATATGTAAGCAAAATATATCATGTAACATTTACCTTCTCATGTTTGTTTATTCCTATGTGACATTGATTTCTTGATTTTTTAATGCATTTTAGCATAAATGCTCCTATTCCTCTACTGTATTGGCAATGAGAAAGTGCACCTTAAGTGACTGACAATCAGCAAAGCCTCAGAAATGGCACATATGACTCTCCTTACTCATTATATTGAATGTGTCTTACTCTAAGGAGTGTGACCTCGACTTGTCATTGGTTTGGTAAACCAGGCCTCTATTAGGAAGCATCCATTATTGTTCTAGGATACATGCTACAGAACAACCCATCCCCCAGAGGGACATAACATAAAGGGGTTTTACTATCCTCTAGGCACCAGGATCCATTTGTTGTAAAACCTGCAGGCTCGAGGTGATGGATTGTAAATCTCAGTTGTTTTATTTTTGGAAAGGTATGTGCATAACTAATTATTTGACTGTTGTGAACGATAACATTAACCTGATACATATTTAATAGGATTGGTGGATGGATAAGTGGAAACCCTAATGTGACGTGTAATTCTGTTATATATAGCAGCCATTTAAAGTGCAGGTTCCTAGAGTTCTGTTTTAAAGTCCCTATTGCCATTTGAGCTTCTTACTAGATAATTACTGCATGTTAAATGAGTAATTCCAATAAAGCACATATTTTAGGGAACTGCTGTATATGCTGTCTTCTAATCTAAAAAGTTTAGGTTCACCATTGGTTATCTACAGTTTAAACACAAAAAAAATTTGATCTGTATATATCCTATACATAGTTTGCACATATTAAGGCATAAGTCCCCTGTTATCTTTAACCATAGATCATTACGGGCTTTCAAATATAATAGAAATACGGTATATACAGTTGAAAAAGTATTCCTACCACTTGAACTGCTCCTCATTTTTATTCATTACAGCCACACACTTAAATGAATTTTATTGATATTTTTGTGATAGAATAACATACAGTAGAAAGTATTTGTGTAGTGTAAAGAAAATGATACGTGCTTTCCAAATGTTTGCAATGTGTGCCGTGCATATTATCACAGGTGCAGGTGTGTATCCTCTGGGTCATCACGAGAGATGATACGGACCACGCTAGGTAGCATAGTCTAATGAGCCCTACAAGGCAGGGTGGACTTGGCTGCAGGGGACTCCCAAGTCACTACCTGTGGCGTGGCTGCTCGCTGTGACTGCCGAGTGCCCAAGCAAGGAACCAGGGAGACAGGCAAGGTGTAGTGGAGTAACAGGCAGGCAGCAAGCAAGAATGGCAAGTAGTCCAACAACAGGAATCAGCAGCAGGAGCACAGGTGGTAGTAACCGGGACTGCCATTAGGGCAGTACAAGCAGTACTGCCATATGCGGCCCAGCCAGACTGCAAAGCATGGGGGGCCTGCTGCCATCGGCTGGTACCACGCCCTTGCTTCACAGTAATCGTAGAGAGAACATTAGAGGTAAAACTACCATATTAGATGTCTGTCCTGCCAGGGGGAGCCCTCACTGCGGGTCACAGCTGCGCCACGCGGCATACCTTTACCCAGCTCCTTTCAATGTGACTTACTTCCTCTGCACAGCCTCAGCCTGTGATCGGAGCAGCCGGGATCCCTCCTCCTCCCTCTGGCCGCGGACGGGATGTGTGATCATTGAAAGGAGCTGCATAAAGCTATGCCAGGTGGCACAACTGTGACACGCAGCACAGGCCCCTATTTTTTGTGCAGTGATGTGGGGCCCCGTTCAAGGCCCCTCACACTAGGCATGTGGGGCACTGCTTAAGGCCCCTCACACCAAGCCTGTAGGGCCCCGCTCAAGGCCTCTCACACCAGGCCTGTGGGGCCCTGCTCAAGGCACCTCACACAAGGCCTGTGGGGCCCCACATGGCTGGGAGAGAGGAGGCCCGTGAACAGGCCCACATGGCTGAGGAAACCTTGAGCGGGGCCCCACAGGCCTGGTGTGAGGGGCCTTGAGTGGGGCCCCACAGATCTGCTGAGGGGCTTTGAGCAAGGACCCACAGGTCTGGTGAGGGGCTTTGAGCGGGTCCCCATAGGCTTGGTATGAGGGGCCTTGAGCGAGACCCCACAGGTCTAGTGAGAGGCCTTGAGTGGGGCCTCACATGGGGGGGATGTATGGGAACTTGAGTGGCTGAGTGGGACCCCACTCAAGTTTCCTCCATGTGGGGTCCACTCAAGTTTTCCCCCTACCTACCTACATACGGAGGCCCACTATCTACCTACCTACGGGGACCCTATATTACTAACTACCAGGGCACCAAGGGGGTAATTATTTCTATTTGGGGCACTGTGGATGGGGAGTTTGTACATGGGTGGCCACAGGTGGGAAGATGGTAAAGTGAGGAGTCTCAGGTGTTTGTGTTGTGAAATCTGCAGGGAAGAGTGGTGGTTGCGAGAAGTCAGCATGGTGGCTTAGACCAGATGGAGAAGAAAAGGGAAAGTGAACGACTCATCAGACAAGACGTCACCTGTGAGTCACTAAATGTAACTGCACTGTGTTCACTTGTATCTATCACTATGGGCCACATATATGAAAACTGCCTAGGTGTAAGACTGTCTTTGTTGTCCATAGCAACCAATCAGAGCTCATAGCAACTAATCAGAGCTCCTCTTGCATTTTATACAGTGCTCTGAAAAATTGAAGTTATGTGGTGATGATGTGGCGGTATTATTTGGTCTTTGTATATTGTTTGGTTATATTGGTTTGGGTATACTGGTTTGGTCAGTAACATTATAGTGGTGAGATGCGGTGATCATGTGGCGGTACTTTCTAGCCCTTGTATACGTACTGAGCCACATATTATAGATAAACTGTGCGTTCTAAAATCCAGCAAGAACTAAATCCAAAAACAATGGCGCAATTGCATTTTTTTTCTGAGGTTAGGTGGGGGGTTGCTGGGTGTGGTGGGTGGGTGCGGAGTGATGGGGTTGATAGAGACAGGGTTGATAGGGGTGGAGTTGACACGGGCAGTCCAGGGAGCCCTGAAATTTCTGATGGCGGCCCTGGTAGTAACAGAAGGTAACAGGCAGCAACGTACAGGTCAGGATCACAGAAGAACATCAACAATCAGTGCAGAGGAAGGAAATTCTTAAAGTCTCGGGAGTGGCCAGCCATTAGCGCACAAATGATGCACTGGCCCTTTAAATCTTAAAGAGAGGGAGTGTGTGTGCACCGAACACCAGCAGCAGTGAAGAGCAAATCAGGAGCATGGTGAGGTGAACAGATGCTGGCAGGGGCCAGCGAAAGAGCAGAAACATGAGGTTCACATTTGGTGGCTTGAACAGTGCTCCGTGAGATGTTTAGAACTTGGGCTATTATTTTTAAAACCTGGCCCTGTAATACACTTTGCCACAACTTTATTTCTGAGCTGTATGGTGTGTTCCTTGGTTTTCATGATGCCGTTTGTCAACTAATGTTCTCTAACAAACTTCTGAGGCCTTCCCAAAACAGCTGTAGTTATGCTGAAAATAAATTACATACAGATGTACTTTATTTACTAATTCAGGGACTTCAAACCGCTATTGGTTACACTGGATTTTATTAAGGGGAATCAGAGTACAAGGCCCTGAATACATATGCATGCCACAGTTTTCAGTTTTTTAATTTGCAAAACTTTGGAAAAGCATGTATCATTTTCTTTACGCTTTGCAAATACTTGCTACTTAGTGTTGCTCTATCACATAAATATCAATAAAATACATTTCAGTTTGGGACTGTAATGTTTAAAAATAAGGAACAGTTCAAGAGGTATTAATACTTTTGCAACCCACTATACATTTAAACAATCTGTAGTTTCTGCTGGAGAAACAATCAAAATGGCCTCCCTTCTTGTTGTATTTTCACCCCATCACCTCTGCTACATTCACCGATTGTGCTTTTTTGCCACTTTTCTTTAAAGAAGGCCATAATCATTGTTGGACCTGTTCTCTTTTCCATATATGTTAATATTACGTGGTCTGTGTAGCCAGAGGAACCTTGTGCAAACTCATGAAGGTTAAGGTTTTGCAGTAATTTTAGGCTAAACTGAACTGGGGACCTCCTTTAATCCTCATTCACATCATATTATTGGCATCTGTCAGGGTAATCCATTGGGACCCCTTGAAAACGCTATCCCAAAATATACCATGGCAGGGCTGAGGCTGACCCATAGGAAGTCTATAGGGCGAAAATAGTCTATTTTGAACTATGTTTGCTCTATTTCACAAATGTTTAGGCATTAGATATTAGACTATGCTTTCCTGTCTAGTAAATAAAGTTCAAAAGAGACCATGTTTGCCCTATAAATTCCTATGGTTCCACCGTTGTATATCTTGGAATACTTTTTTGAATATCACAAATGGATGCAAAAAATGTGATGTGAATAGGGCCTAACTTGGGCACCTTAGCAGCTAACTATATTGAGTGTTTACTACACTTTGTATGTGACTTTTATAAGTATATCACATACAGTCTACCAAATATTTAAGGAGCCAAAGGTTTTTTGTCTGTTTTTAAGACTACTGTGTTTACATTTTAAAATTAAAGTCCTCAAGCTATGTCAAAGATTTGGATGAATAATTAGCAAGAACCATTCACGTAATTGTTTTGCCTTAAGTTAATAGAGTCCTTTGTGATTTATTACCTCCTCTAGTGCACAAAATATCTTAACTCAGATAATAAGCTAATATCTTTTCCTTATATGTTAGGGATTTAATGAGCCTTTTATTTTCCATTAAATAGTTTTTAATAATAGAATACGTACCAGAATTTTCAACCTGTAAACAAGGACACAAAAATAGCTCAGTATATAAGCTTTTCTGCTAGAATTACAGACAAATGATGGTCATGTTAATGCTCACAAAAGGAATGGTTTATAAATGAATTGCTTGACCTCAACATTTTGTAGCTGCAAGCCACAGTTTGCCATATCCCACTTGGGAGACTTGCTTAAAAGATGGCTTCTATTTACAAAGGGGTTTTAATGAGACAACCACTTTAAATAGAGATGACATTCTCTACACAGGAAATGGTGATAAAATATCTGTGCTTTTATTAAGTTTTATCAAGACATTTGTCTGATTAAGATCACAATTTTTTTAATTTTCCAGTTGTTAAAGCTGTTTTAAGACAACTAAAACTGCTACTTGGTATAATACATATATGCGTCAAATAAACATTTCCTTTTTATTGTTAATAACACCCTACTTATACTTATCATCACTTTTATCATAGTTTACTGCCTAAAACACACAATCCAAAAACACCTGCATAGGATCAATCGAAAATCTGAACCAAGCAAATGTGCTTAAGTGCAGGAAGACAGAAGTTAATGATGGTGTGTAATATATGGTGTTTTATTTCGAGCTTTTATGTATTGCTGACATCTATCTCTACACAAGCATGCATTGCTTCAGCGTTTACCAGAAAGAAGTGCATCTAAGTGACAGGCCTACTGTTTCTCCACTTTTTAAGCTAATGGTTCTTAATACATAAGCAGGTTGCTGTATTATATGGAACTGTTTAACTCCTTTTTCTACCTAAGTGAATATAGGTAAAATATATAATGCATACTAAATACTAAATAATTTGTTTGTATTAAGCTAAATTATAACAATCATTTTAATGTTTATTTATTTTGTGCCAACATATTCAGCAGCAACGTTCAATTCAGAGGGTAAATATACAAACAAAATGGGACAGAGAGTAACAAAGAAATTAACAGATCCAACAAGAGGTGTGAGGGCCCTGGACACAAGATCTTACAATCTATGATGAAATAAGTGTGGCACAACAGGCAGAATATGCTTCTTTTATTCAATAGTGCAGTCATCTTTGTATCATTTAAGTATCAAAATAGCTTTTTGAAGGTATTAAAAGTTGTAAAGTTACTGACTTTTTTTTTTTTTTTAAAGAGGCATTGCACAATCCAATGCTGTAATAGGTTGTTGTCTTTTTGTACTTGCACCATCTTGTGAATGTGAGTGACAACACCTCCACAATATGGATATCAGCATTGTCACCTATGAATTACAGCCTATGTTACTTAGCAAGCATGAACATTTTGAGACCGCCCCTTCAGAAGCCAGGGCACCATAAGAAACTTTTGAATGCCTCCCCCGACCACAAATTTTTACGGGTCCATTATAACAGCCCCAAGCAGTTACAATAATACAAAGCAAATCCCCTCACCATGATACGCCTCATACTGTGCCAAAAAAATCCTATTATACGAAGACCAACATAACCAATAAAACTACTACATAAGGACCTGATTATACCACCAGAACATGACCACAAATTACCACCACATAGTGACTGAATAATACCCATACACTAGTAGATAATTTATCTGAACCATAATGCTTTTTCCCCTGCTATATTTAGAAAGAATATAAAATATTGAGACCAGGCATCTATTTTGGCATTATTAATTAACGTAAAGGGGTTGTCTCACCACTCAGTTTAAGAGACAAAAGCAGATTCAGATGCATACATGCTGTCTCTTCCTGGTTAGGCTGTGTTGTTCTATACAGGATTAAATCAGCTCAGCACACACTCTTCTAAAAGCAGAAATGAAGCAGGAATGTTATCAATAATTACAACTCAAATAAACAAAAACAGGAAAATAATTACTTTTTGAGTATCCCATAAATGTCTGACAAATGTAGGTCTTCAGTGAAAAAGTCCCCCAACCCACCTGCTGAAGTAGCTGCTGGCTCCTGCATCCAGGCAGAGGATGAATGGAGAGCTCACCCATTTAGGCCCTCGGGTTCAAAAACGGCAAATTTGGGCCGGGGGGTACACCCGGGGAAATTTTGGGTCATACGGCCCAATCCTCCCTTATTATTATACTCCCTTTTTAAAGGGAAAAGTTTGTGCCTTTGTTAAAAATTTTTTGGGGATCAGTTTTTTGAGCAATTAATATACATTTTTTTAAATCAGCAAATGCCATTTAATACTTTATTTGTGGCAAAAGGGAACCTTATAAGGGCAGCACCCTTTGGATTTCAACACTGTGCTCTATATTAAATATTTTTTTCCCAAATCCCACCCCAGGCTACAGGTTGGCACTTGTCTTTACAGTTCCCCAAATGGAAAGAATTTTGGGCTTACTTTTTTTTCCCATGCAATCATTTTACGCATGAAAGCAAAATTCTTAAGAGGTTAATTCAAGCCAAAATTTTTTAAAAAAATTTTAGAGTGTTACATTTTATCATTGTAGTATGTCCTGGTTTAAACTGGGCTAACCCAAACCAAGGGTCTGTCATGAGACCAAACTTTTAAAATTTGGGACCTTGTACGCATGCCCAAAGAATGCGTAAACAAAAAATAAATACATGATTTTGGGAAAGCAAACATTTACACACTGCTCTCCATTGCATCAGTTTATTTGTTATAAATTGTGTTTTTTTTTATAGTAGCCCTCTTTTTCATGATGAGAAAGATGACTTTCTAATTATATGTTTAAAGAGAACCAGTCACAAGGGTTATGCTGCGTTTGCTGAGGACATCACAAGATAACGATAGACATGCCATTTCCACTGCTGTGTCCCTTATTCTGTACAATAGAGTAGGTTCAGGGCTTTTTATTCTCAAATCTAGCAGTTTGCAGCCTGTTCTGCCAGAGATGAGTTCAGCTTATTCATGAGCAGCCATTCATGACTAGCAACACCCACTCACAGCTGATTCAACCTTTTACTATAAATAGGTAGAAACCTGTGAATAAAATTGTAGGTGGGCAGGGATAGCCACAGATGGATGGGGCTGATGCCTGCTCATGAATACACTGGACTCATCCCTGGCAGAACAGGCTGCAAACTGCTATATTTGAGCATTAAATGCTCTGAAACTGCTTCATCTTACAGAATAAGGGACACAGCATTGGAAACAGCAGGACTGTCACTAGCTTGTGCTGCCCTCAGCAAGCGGGGCATAAACTATGTGACAGGTTATCTTTTAAAAAAAGGAACAAGATGCCTATTTATTAGAAACATGAAATATTGCTTTACCTCTATTCTAATTAAATCGTCATATCAACATTTAGGTATACATATCTGTTATCCCCATACAGGTCTCAATTTTAGTTGGATATTTAACCATATATTTCACCTTTAAATTTGGGGTCAAGAAAGGTAATTTCCACAGTCCACTATCAATGAATGGAGTATAATGGTGCAGAATCAGAGCTCTTCAGAAGCAATTCCAAGCACACATTGTTGTTTCATTGGTCATAACAAAAAAAGAATAATAGGACAATGCATTTTATGTAATATTGCACTTAATCAGAAAAAACATACTACAGTGATGAAGTGCAGCCCGCCGGCTCCATAGACATGCATTATTCTCGGCGCATATACGCCGTGAATAAATGACATGTCACTTCTCTCCCCGTTCGCCATATTGTGCGAGCAGGGAGAGGAGACATAATCCATATTTTTCTATGAGACTGTGGATACCTAATGACTGGGCTATCTCGCCCCGTATTTCGCGCTGTACTGCGCTAAATATGGGGCGAGATACGCCCCATTTTAAGCCGTGTGAACATAGCCTTAAAGAGAGTCCATTCTTCTTGACCCCAGCTAACAATAATAATACCACAATTGGGATGTTCTCTTTGTGGGATGATGCACATATACCGATCTCAGATCTCAGAAGTATGTAAAATTCTACTCCTGTGAATACTAGAGAGATAGATATATTTCTGAAATTGGTGAACCAAAACATAGAATGTCTGACAAATAAATATCATAGATTTGAATATAATTTGAGTTGGAGATGCTTATATTTTTGAAATTAGACCCTGAAATTGCCATTAAACCATCTGACAAGGGGTAAAATTTGGTGCTAATGAGTGAACAACAATATGTAACTATGTGTTCTAAGCTACTTGAAGATAGATCAGGGTATGGCATTTTGACCACATGGAAAAAATTCTGATTGATCTTGAAAAAATGATTGCTAAAGTCATAGATAATGGCCTGATTTAAATGAGTCATTCTTTTTATCACCTGAAAGACCTCATATTTCTACCTTTTATGTTTTACCTAAGGTGAATAAGTGTTTAAATCCCTTAAAATGCCACCCTATCGTTTCCGGCATTGACTCACAAAATTTAGTAATTTATGTGGATAAGAGTGGATTTGTCTTAACTTTGCCATCTTATAAACTTGCTTAGCAAGCTGGAAGGTATAACTGTAGACCTCTTGCTAACTTTTTCCCAGGCTGGTAGGAGAAGACCCTGCTGTTTAGAAAGAAACTAGATAATTTCACATTCAATATCCTTCATTGGGGTTCTTATATTGATGATGTTCATATTCTGTGGCAAAACACTAAAGACTCATTTAATGACATAATTGAACGATAACCCCATTAGGGACATTTTACTAGTTAGATACTGAAAAAAGAAATTTCATTTCTAGATGTAACCATAAAAAGACACATTTGTCTTGCATTTTCTGAAAAAGCAATGCAACTAGCAACTTACTAAGATGGGAAAGATAGTACCCTTTGAGATTGAGGAAAGGAATTCCAAAATGCCAGTATTTACAAGTAAAATTAAACTGCTTTAGGGTTGAGGATTTCCAAATTCAGGCCAAGGAACTTAAAGTTAGATTCTTGAGTAGGGGTTAACCTCCCTCCGTCCTTAGACTTGCCTTCAACCAAGTATTAGCCACTAATAGAAATACCTTACTAAGACTCATGAAGAGACCAATGGATAACATAAAGGGGCAATTAGGAATTATTGACACAAAAATCGGGCAGACGGAGTGAGAAGAATTTTACAAAAACACTGGGCCATTCTGTGATCTTACCATGACCTTAGGGTTGATCTTGCTGATAGTCCATTGCTAACTTTTCAAAGGGGCCAATCTCTTAAAGGTAGGCTAGTGCATAGCCGTTATGAACCACCAAGAAGCCCAGGACCTGGCTAGATAGGAGACCAATAGAAATGTTTATGTGTGGGAATTGTATAGGTTTCCCATTTCTTAACTACGACATTCTAAGACCTTTAGAAATGAGACAAGAACTAAGGAGTATAACATCCATGACTTCTTGAATTGCTGCCCTGAAGGAGTGGTATACTTGTGCACTTGTACCTGTCTGAAACAATATGTTGTCAAAACAGGTAAGCAATTCAGGTGGGTGAACATTTAGGGAACCTTTAGAAGCCAACATGAAACCAATATTTCACGCCACATTTGGTCACAACATTCAAGTGAAATTTCAGGCATTAGGTTTATGTGCATTGAAAAAATACACATATCATCACACAAAGGAGATAGTGATAAAAAAAACTCCTAAGAAAAGAAAATGAATGGACTTATCTTCTATAGAACAGTCCAATCTGAAGGTGTAAATGAACTATTATATTGTGGATGCTATACTGTATACAACTATATATAACACTCGAAGACAAATATACATGTCCTTTGGTGTCTTTGGGCTTGTTCACACGGAGTTTACACTCCGTGTTAGAAGCGCTCTAGAGATCCGTCTTGGGGTCCGCTCTGTCGGTCCCCAAGACAGATCTAACAATTAGCAGTGAGATTATCACTGCTGTCTATGCTGAACAAGCGCCCTTCACATGAAGATCCAGCTGCGTGTTTCAATAGCGCAGCTCGGGGCCGTCTTGAAAATAATTGCATGTCAAATTTTTTTCAAGATGGAGCCGAGCTGCGCTATTGAAACACGCAGCAGCGTTCTCTCATGTGAACGCCGTTCCGTGTTCAGCGCAGCGAGCAGTGAGAATCTCACTGCTAATTTTTAGATCCGTCTTGGGGACCGACAGAGCGGACCCCAAGACGGAACCCTAAAGCGCTTGTAACACGGAGTGTAAACTCTCTGTGAACAAGCCCTTTCTCGGTCCACCTCTTGTTTATTTACTATTGGTTCTTATTTAACTATCTATGCGCATTGTTGCACGACAGTCCTACACAAAGACTATTTATTTC
>JAODAL010019627.1:0-71534 GCA_025379985.1 Phyllomedusa bahiana
CTTTCCAGTACCCTGTGCTTGGATATTAGTAATAGTACCGGGGTTTAGTATCATCCTTGGGCAAAAATCATCACTGGCTGACACCAAGCCGGAGCAATAGTAATAAAGATGTATCTGTCAGACACCTCCATTACTAAAACTGGAAATAAATGGAAAAAAACAGACACAATTTGAACAAAAATTTTTTTATTTAAATAAACACTCCCCGGCATCAGCCTCTCTAACCATTTAATTTTTTTTAAAAGTACATCTAAAATTGATCCGACGTAGTCCACCAGATCCGAAGTAGTCCAAATGGAAACCTGTAAATAAATGAACATTACACACATACAAATACATATAGGTGGGATAGTCTGTCTCTTGAGGCCTGTCTCCCGCTCCCCTGTGACCACCAAAGACAGACTTCAGGGGGAAAGAGACAGCGAGCAAAGGGCAACTTCTGCTCCCTGTGGTCAATCTCCTATTCCCTGTGACTGCCAGAGACAGACCGCAAGGGGCAGGAGACAGAGAGCAAAGGGCAGCTTCTGCCCCCTGAGGCCTTTCTCCTGAAGCCGGTAGGAAGTTGTTGGAGGGGTAAGAAGACAGGCCACAGGGCAGGAGTCAAACCCCAGGGGCCAGAAGAAAGATTGCAGGAAACTACTACTGCAACATGTCTACTGCCTCCCTCCTGCGGTAGGAGACAGGTTGCAGGGGAAAACTCCTACCGCATGTTTATTGCCGCAGGATGAAGGAGAGAAATGGGAAGGCGCTATGAAGACACGGGTCCAGCGAGCAGGACACAGGAGCGGGGAGCGGTAAGTAGTCACACAACCACACTGTGTGTTTCAGCAACTGCAATGTGCAGGACACATGACCCAGTGGCAGCAGGGAGAAATCCTGCATTAAGCTGCAGGTCACATAACCCAGTAGCAGCAGTGAGAAATCCTGCATTCAGCTGCAGGTCACATAACCCAGTGGCAGCAGTGAGAAATCCTGCATTCAGCTGCAGGTCACATGACCCAGTGGCAGCAGTGAGAAATCCTGTATTCAGCTGCAGGTCACATAACCCAGTGGCAGCAGTGAGAAATCCTGTATTCAGCTGCAGGTCACATGACCCAGTGGCAGCAGTGAGAAATCCTGTATTCAGCTGCAGGTCACATGACCCAGTGGCAGCAGTGAGAAATCCTGCATTCAGCTGCAGGTCACATGACCCAGTGGCAGCAGTGAGAAATCCTGTGTTCAGCTGCAGGTCACATGACCCAGTGGCAGCAGTGAGAAATCCTGTATTCAACTGTAGGTCACATGACCCAGTGGCAGCAGTGAGAAATCCTGTATTCAGCTGCAGGTCACATGACCCCGGAGCAGCAGTGAGAAATCCTATATTCATCTGAAGGTCACATGCCCCCGGGGCAGCAGTGAGAAATTCTGTATTCAGCTGCAGGTCACATGACCTAGTGACATCAGTGAAAAATCTTGTATTCAGCTGCAGGTCACATGACGCAGGGGCAGCAGTGACAAATCCTGTATTCAGCTGCAGGTAAGCAAAAATACTGACAGTACTGTGCACCTAGATGCAAGTTGTAATGACCTAAGGAGAGAGTGATTGGAACAGAGTGGTCTTTCCAGTACAATGGTATGCCAGTCCTTTCAAGATCTAAATATGGAAGGGAACATGTTACCCCTGTATTTTTGTCTCTCGGACAGTTGTCAATCAACAGCGGGTGGGTGGGGAAACCCAAAATGATTGAGCACAGCAGATACAGCACTAAAATGGCACTGCATTGGTTAAACTGTGAGGTCCCCAAAATTGCTGCATAGTCAAAGCAACAGATACCCCAAAACAGTGCGGCTGCAACAATACTACACTGCCCTGTGAGGGGAGACCACAACTGGGCTGACGACTTTCCTTAATATCGCACAACATGAAGCTGTCGCACCCATTACACTTAGCACCAGAGGTAATTGTTGTGCTATATAGTCGTCTGAAACCAATTATCTGGATATAATCAAAGAATATTAGTCCTGTCACAGAGAAAGCCTGACTTGTATTGTTCCGATATTGGATAAGAAATATGTTTTATTTTAGTTGTTTTATAATTTAACATTCATTTACATCTTATTTAAGGAGAAAGAAGAAAGAACGGCAAATGACTATAATAATACTTGTGCTTTGTGCAATTACTCACTAAACATACACGTTAAAAACTAATGGGGTAGGTCTTTGTGATCCGGTGACAGATGCCACTTACAGGAAGAACATGAACCCATTTAACCTGTCAGTTATAAAATCCGTGGAAAACGCGACTCGAGACTCTAAGACGTGCAACCCGTCTTATATAGAAAACTACCGTCCACCCAAAAATGTACACCGCACCCCCACAAAGATTCTACCACTATACATAAAGACATATGTGTTTCTCCCCTTAAAAAAGGAAATATACCTACTATAATACTGCCTCCTATGTACAAGCATATAACTACTATAATACTACCCCTATGTACAATGCTATAACTACTATAATACTGCCTCTATGTACAGGAATATAACTACTATAATACTGCTCCCTATGTACAAGAATATAACTACTATAATACTGCCCCCTATGTACAAGAATATAACTACTATAATACTGCTCCCTATGTACAAGAATTTAACTACTATGATACTGCTGCCATGTACAAGAATATAACTACTATAATACTGCCCCTATGTATAAGAATATAACTACTATAATACTGCCCTCTATGTACAAGAATATAACTACTATAATACTGCTCCTATGTACAAGAATATAGCTACTATAATACTGCTCCAATGTACAAGAATATAACTACTATAATACTGTCCCCTATGTACAAGAATATAACTACTATAATATTGCTCCTATGCACAAGACTATAACAACTATAATACTGCCCCCTATGTACAAGAATATAACTACTATAATACTGCCCCTATGTACAAGAAAATAACTACTATAATACTGCCCCTATGCACAAGAATATAACTATTATAATACTGCCCCTATGTACAAGAATATAACTACTATAATACTGCCCCTATGTACAAGAATATAACTATTTGTTTTACTGCTCCCCATGTACAAGAATATAACTACTCTAATACTGCCCCATGACAAAATTAATACATAATACTGCTCCCTATGTACAAAATATAACCACTTACTGCCCTAGTACAAGAAATAACCATAAACTACTCCATGACAAAAATATACCTCGTAAAAAGTTTCCGTATAAGTGATAGAGGATGCGGATAACCGGGGTCTCCTGTATATAGTGATCGGAAGCGGTATAACCTGGGGATCTCCTGATATATGTTGGAGCATGCTGGTATAACCCTGGGGATCCCCTTAAATTAAAAATGGAGAGCGGGGTATAACCGGGGGTTTCCCCTGAAAAATGTGAATGGGCATGCTGATATAACCTGGGGATCTCCTGTATAGTGTATGGGAATGTGGTAAAACTGGGCCTTCCTTATATATTTTAAAGGAGCATGCGGAAAAAGCTGGGACTCCTGTATATAGGATTGGGCAGCTGGTATAAGGGGGTTTTCCCTTTTAAATTGATACTCTTTTTTTAAAGATGAAAACATACACCGTTACCTTAAAATTTTTTAAAATAACGTATAAAACTTTTTGATTTGGGGCCCATAAATATAATTCATCCAAATATTTATTTTTAAATTAATTTAAAATTATTCTTATACGCATAAAAAATTATACACAATTTAAATATATAACTATTTAAAACCAATAATTTTATTTTCTATCTATATTTACCCACTCCCTCCCCACAGTTCCTTTCCCCCGGTTTTGTTCCCATGGTTCTTTTGAAAAGGGGGGGCAAACTTTTTTCCCCCCAATCCCCTTATAAAAAAATATTTTAAACCCCCCCTTTTTTTTATTTAAAAAATATATTATATATATATATAATATATTAAATATATAATAATATATATATATATATAATATATATAATAAATATACAACATACATACCTTATATCCTGCAAATTGTCCCACTCCCACCCCCAAAAAGTGCCACATCCTTATCCCTGAGTTCGGTTTCCCCATAGGTCAATTTTTTTGTTTAGTCCTTCCGATGGGCCGACTCTAGCTTCCTCCCCCCTTTTTAAACCACCATCCAACCTATCTATACTCCCTTTTTTTTTTTTTAAATACCCTTATTTATATACTCTGTAAAAACTATACCCTTATGTGCTCTACACCCAAACACAAAAAACTTATTCACCCGTGTACTAACAACCTATACAATCCTTATTTCCAACCCATCCCCTCTGAAGGCTCCGGTTAGGTCTCTTAACCCTTTTAAAACCGTAAACTATAAAACAAAACAAAAATCAATGTAACATTAGCCCACCCCGGGGATAGTAGAGTCGAAAGATGGGGAACCCGAAGGAAAACCCCCCTCCAAAGGTCGATGCCCCCGACCCCCAACCCTAAAACCCACAGAGCCCCTTCACCAGACATCCAATGTCCAAACCCACCGTTTCCTCGGAAGTTTTTTTCCTCTGTCGGCCCCCACTAAGCACCGTGCGCACCAAGTGGGATCCCTGACCACTGAACTATAAAAAAGTGCCCCGTCCCAACCCCCAGGCTTTTGAATGTTCCATAAACCCACTCCGCATAGGAGGGGCCCCCAAAACCCTCCCAAACCTATGGAAGCACCCACACTTTGTACACCTCTGCTTTTGGGGGGGCAAGGGAGGGGAAGTTTCCATGCTTTCGAGCCCCCACCACATTCCCCCCGAGGGCAATTTCTGTCCTGGAGTTCAAAACTCACTTGTCCCTCACATGCGTTTACCAGGGAAACACCCGGGTCGTACCCAAAATTTTCTGGGGGTCCTCGCTAAATTTCAAAAAATTTTTAAACCCCTACACCAACCCTCGCGGGGCAATTTTTGGGGCCCAAGGGAGTTGAAAAGGGTAACAACACCCCTCATCAGGATTTCCCAGACCCCACGGCAGATGGCTTCGGGGTTGGGCCCACGTAAGGGGGAAGTATTGTCCTGAAGTGGGACCCTCACACGACCTCCTGACCCCATTCGGGAAGGGATGAAACCCCCTGGCAGGGTACCCACAGAGGCGAGCCCTCGTCCCAAAGGGGGGTAGTTGATCTTAATAAAGGTATTTGAAGAAATCCACGGGGTTAACCTACAAAACCCCCCTAGTTCCTCGTTGGTATGTCACCTCCCTTTTGATCGGGTTTAAGTTTTTTCCCCCAAAACATTTGAAAAACAACTATAGATCCATCCCCCAAAAAACCCGGGTAGAAGAATCCCGCCCAATACAGTAGATAAATAAGGGGAGCAAAAAGTTTATAAAAGTCCCCCTTTCTAAGGGTTTAAAGACCCCCTTTCCACGATCCATTTTCCGAGGGGCCTGTTTAGCCTGTCCCCCCCTAGTATTTCTTCGGGTAACCCCTGGCCGAATTAAATGCCCGTTTTTTTAATTGTCGGGGGAAAGGAAAAGGTGTAAAAATTTGGGTTTTTTCCTTCCAACCAAAGACTTTCAACACTTTCCCCGTTTGATCTGACCCGATTTCCGAGTTTTTAACCCCCGCCATCACCCAATCCCCCCCTCCTCCGAAAGAAAACAAGTGCGGCCGCATGGGCCCAGGGTTTTCAAGGAGGGGCCGAGGCCCCGGGCCCCATCCTCACCCCCACCAACAGTCCACGATTAGCCTTAAAAGGAAGGGGGCGACGCAAACACGTATAGAAAGGGGGGCTCAGAGGAAAACCCGACTTTCCCAGACCCCACCTCAAAAGGACCCAACCCAAACCGTTCACAAGTGGAAAGCTCTCACCCCTTTGTACAGTTTTTTTTAACCCAAAATATAAACCCCCCCCCCCCCCCGGCAACCATACCCAGGAGAGGGCCCAGAGATCTCAGGGTTGACTTGAAAAAAGCTTTTGCCTATCCAGGGAAGTGTGAACCCCCTTAAAATTTGCCTTCCCTCCCCCCGCTCCAAGTCCCCTAAACCCCCAAAGGACCCACTAAGGTGCTACGCCCGGGAAGGAACAGTGCGGGGCCGGAGAAAAAAAAGCTTGAGGCAAATTGATCACCCTTTAAAAAGCACTTTTGCCAGAATCTTTCTGTCCACTTAGTACCGCTATGGGACGCCAGTTCTCATTGGGCGGATCCTTACCCTTTGAAAGGAATGAAAAGCTGCCCTTTTCTATAGACCTGGGCAGAGTACCGGGGAAAAGCCCTCAATTATACCCGGAAAGGGGAACCAAGATGCCCTTAAAGGTCTTTGAAAAGGGTCAGAGTTAAACCATCCAGACCGGGGGTTTTCTTGAGGGCTAAGCCCGTAGCCCCCTTTATTTCCCCTCCTCTGTATCATGCCTGTCAAATCCTCAAAGAGAGGTTACTCCTGGCTCGGGAATACTTTCACCGGGGAAAGGAACATTTTCTCTTTTAACCTTCTCTTACCCAAAAAAGGAGTAGAATGACATACATTTCCCAAATCTTGAACTGATTGTCAGAGATCCTTACTATCCTTTAGGCCCAAAACTTTTTTGCTACAAAACCGACATCCTGGAGTTCTTGTAAGGGTGGGGGGAGCGGTACCCCCCAAAGTCCCTTTTCAAACAAAAGGATGCGTCCCTGTCAAGACACCCTTTGAAAAGGGCTTTAACTCTGGAGACCTATCAGGGGTTCACCTCCACGAGACTAATGTTCGAGTTTTCCCCGGCCTGATACGGGCGGTACCTGTTCAAGCTTTAAGGTTAGAGGTCTGGCGGAAAAACCCCCCCGCTCAAAAATTTTTTTCCCCACCCCCTTGTTTTACTACTGCAAAGCCCATAAAAGGATTTGACTCGCAGGGAAACCTCAAAAGATTGTCTAAACTTTGTCTCTTCCCGGAGTGACGAATTCAGCTTCCAAAAATCCCCCCATACGGGGGGTCTCTTTAACATTTAAAGAAAAAAAAAATCATACAGTGGCGGAGAACTCAACCTCTGTCCCGATGCGGGGACGAGACAGAGCCCCCTTTAAATAAAAACCCATCTACCCCAGACCTAAACTTACTACCCCTATGATAGGGGAACCTCTGTGGCCTGGGGTGTGCCCAGTGGACATCCACCAGGCGAGCCTCACTAACTATTCTACTAAGTACGACGCCCTCATAGTCACACCTCTGGCATTCCCTATCCTAGATTCCCCTGATGGTGTTTAAATCTCCGCCAAAGATGACTTGCCGGCTATAAAAAAGGGAAAGGCTTAATCCTGTAAAGAGACATTTCTCTCCCCCCATTGGGGGCATAGATTTTATGAGCCTGATCCTGCCCTTCAAACGGAAAACTAAAAATCAGACACCCCCCCATTTCGAGCTCATCAACAGGGATTCAAAGCGGCGGTAAAAATAACCGCCCTCCGGAATATCGTCGGCAGCAAGAGACCCCAAAAAAAGGCCCCCGCTCGCCATTCCCTTCTTGCCTTTTATACCGCCCGACCTCAATCTGGTCTCTTGCAAGATGAAAACATCAGCTTCAAAACCGGGTGAAAAAATAAAAAGCCGTATATCTAGAATTAGATTTTACGTGGCCCCATTTGTCGTGGGCGGTGCTGCCCTATTGAGATGAGCTGACAGCCTTCTTTTTTTGATCCTCCATCTCGTCCCAAAAGAAACCCCGGGGGTTTTTCCCTCCCAAATGGAGCATCCTTTCCCAACTCCCCTTTATGTACTTTTTAAACCCCACCACCCCCCCCCTTCTTTACCACCACCACCCCCCCACCCACCTCTTTCCTGCCAGGTGCCACCACCACGCCAAACCCCCCGGGGGCTTCCCCCTCCCCTTTGGTAATGCCTCTTCTTCCCCCTCTCCCCCGAAGAAGGGAAAAGGCACCGACCAGAAACCTATTGGAAGTTTGGGCAGAAGGGGGGGGGGGTTTTTCCCTGCTTTCTTTGCATGGCCCTGCTACTCGGGGGTTAAGGGGATGGGGTGGGCCCCCCATGAGGTTGGGGGCTGCCTGCCCTCTCCCCCCCCTTTTTTTTCACCCCCTTGTGTGGGCCCCCTTCTCCCTTCTACTCTCACCACTCTCTGATGATCAGAAGTCGGGAAGCGGCCTCCTCCTCGTTTCTACCTCCGGTCTCTTCCTCCACGTCAACTCCCTTTGGGCCTTTAATTGTTCGGGCCCCCGGGGCCGCCCAGGTTTTAAAACTGGGGAACCCCCGGGTGGGTCCGTGGGGCCCCCTCCCCCTCCTTCTGTGAAACCCTTTATGCGCCCCAGCTGTGCTGTCGATTTTTTCTCCTTTTTCATTGGACCCTCTGCTCTTTTACCATTACCATTGTTACCTTACTGCCTTCCCTCCCAATGTCCCCTTTGGGCCCCGTTCTCCCTTCCCCTGCCCAGAGGACATCAGGTTGGGGAAAAAATGAGGGCAAAGCCGGGAAGGGGGGGCTCGAGGTCACCACACAAGTTGCAGGGAAACTTCCCCCACGATGCGGTTGATGACCTACCCCCCACACTTGCAAACACCTGCCCTTACATTGCGCACAAAAATTTTGGGGCGCCGCACCGTGCAGGCTTTTGGGTGCCCCGGGAGAAAACCAGGATTCGGTCTTTCCCAAGAAGTGGGGGAGGGATGGGTAACGGGTTACCTGAGCTTGAGCTTAACCATAAAAGTCCAGGGCCCCCGACCAATCCATGCTATCCCCGGGCTTGGTTGGGGAAAGTGTACTTTTCCGACCTACTTTCCAGTTTCAAAGTAACATAAAAAGAGCTCGTTTTCTGGTCAGAACTCACTTTTTTAAAAATGATTTTGGCGGGGAAATTTCTTGGGCTTCAAGTCCGCCACTCGGGAAAACTTCTTTAAACCTCTTGACGGGACCAAAAGAGTTCTGGACCCTCGGCCCGCACGAAACTAATGTTACCACATCCTACTCCTCCATACTCCCCATTCCCACAATCTCCCCCACATTTGTCTCCACACCTCCCTCCTTTTTCACCTTATACCCCCCCACATTTGCCCCCATACCACCCCACATCCATTTTTTCCTTTCCTTTCCCGTTACCCTTCTTTTGTCCCCCTTACCTCCTTGCCCCCATATTCCAAAAGGACCAGCCTTATTGCCTGTATACCCCATGGCGCAAGGCAAGCCTATTCGGGGTATTTTTTTGACCAGAACCCGGGGCCCCAGCTTGCCTCCCTTGGTTGCTCGTCCCCAAGCCATCTACATTAGACCCCGCGGGATAAATCTGGAAAACTCCCGTAGGGCCCAAACACCAGACGGGGTCTTTCCCCCCAACCTTTTTGGACCTCTTTTTTTTTCCCTTTCCCCCTTCCCCTTTTCTTCAGGGAAGTGTCCCCAAAAGGGGAAGGTATGAAGGTTGCTGAGGATTCTAGCTGAACAATTTGTTTCCCCAACATCCCCACCCCGGGGCCCCCACCCTACACCCGGCCCTCTGCACTCCTGTCCCCTCCCCCGTTAATTCTTGGGGGGTTTGGGGGGTCCCACGTTTTCCTGAATGGTTCTTGAGATGGTTCTTGGGTGTTCTTTAACAACCACCTGGCGGGAAGCTTTGACTCGATTTTAGGGGGCCTTGCGAGGTCAGTTGTCTCTGCTTCCTCTTCCCCCTTCGCTGCCTCCATCCTTTCCCTCTCCCCCACCTTCTCCCTCCCCCTCATCCCCCCCTTCCCCCTTCCCCCCCAACTTGATTACCACCTGCATTTCCCGAACTGTATCGTTGGTAAATTTTTTTTGAATGGACCCATTTTTCTAAACGGGCCCTTCCTTTTTGATAATTTTTTTTTTTCTTTTTCGATATTATTTATTTCTTTTTTAACATTTTCCTTTTTTTAGCAGGGGTACTTTTAAGTTTTACTTTAACATGTCATTTTTCATTGTAATTTAATTTAATTTCCCTCCCACTTTCCTCAAATTTTTTTATATAAAGGGCTATGCGGAACCCAAAAGTAAGGGATTCTCGCCTTCTGCCATAAGCCCCAATTTTTTAATGGGGTGGGGACAAATCTCCTTTTTCCCAAATCCCCAGCCTTGGGCCAAAAAATTTTTTTGCTCCTCCTTACGGGGGGGATCTCTTTTTTGGGTGATGTGGTGCTGAGACTAACTCTGGGCTGATGTTGATTTTTCCTCTCTGATTTAGGGAAAATGTTGCTGGGATAGTTTAGGGGTAAATTTAAAAACCCCATACTCATTTTTTACACTGTTTTTATTTTCATTTTTTCTTGCAAAAGCCCACAGGGAAAGGGGAAATTCCCCAAAACATTAACATTTTTTCATGATTAACACTGTTTTAAGTCAGTTTTTTGTCCCTCTATGGGCAGAGGTGTAAAGCACTTTTTAATGAGTTCCCAAAATTACCCTAGGTGTTTTAGCAGTACAGCTGGGGAGAGAGGCACAGGCTTGCCACCTGATCAAAAAATTTTTCCCCCGGGCGCAAGCACGCCCTCTTCTGAAACTGGTCACCCCCGCTCTTGTCACTTATTTTGAGGACGGTTTTTCCCGTGCGAGTGGGGCATTGCTGCCTGATCTCCAGCTCCTCTCTTTCACAGGTAGGGTTCTGCCACTGATGGTTTTCTCACTCCGTGGCGCTCAAGACTTGCTGTCTCGGGGTGTGATTAGTTCTCCGCGTGACTCCCTTTTTTCTGAGCCTCGGATTCCTTTATCCCCTTTAGGGTGGCATCTCCCCTCTTGCGACACTCCAGGAAGAGACACGGATCCTTTTGGGGGGGCAAGCTCACTTTTCCCGAAGCCCTTTTTTCACTGCTCCCCTGCCGGGTGCATTCTGCCCTTATCCCAACAGGTTTTTTTTTGGTTTACCCTTTTCATGCTTTACGCAGGCACCATAAGCGCTGGGGGAAACAGAGGACCCACCGAAGGCAAGCCCCCCACCTTCTTTCCCCCCTGTCATGAGCCGGGGCTCACTTTTTCCTCCGGGCCCGCACATTGACCACCCCCCATGGTTTTCTCGGGGGGGAGGAGGCTTGAAAAACCCGTCTTTTTATTGGGGCAGTCTCCCCCCAAGCAAACGGAAGAGTCCCAACGCTGCCAAGCAGAACTTTGCCCAAACACTAGCCCCCCTCCACACGTGTGAACTACTCCACTTCCTGGATAAGTGATATGGGCAGCGGGGAAAACCCGGGGGCCCTGTATATAGTATATGGAGAGCTGGTATAACCGACCTCTCCGTATATAGGATATGGGCATGCGGTAAAACCTGGGGATCTCCTGTATATAGTGATATGGAGCATGCTGGTATAACCTGGGGATCTCCTGTATATAGTGATATGGGGCATGCTGGTATAACCTGGGGATCTCCTGTATGTAATTATGTACATTGGGAAAATAAGTATTTGATGCACTGGCAATTTTGCAAGTTTTCCCACTTACAAAGAATGGAGAGGTCTGTAATCTTTATCGTAGGTTCACTTCAACTGTGAGAGACAGAATATGAAAAGTAATCAAGAAAATCCCATTGTAAGATTTATAAATACTTAATTTGCATTTTATTGCATGAAATAAGTATTGGATCACCGACCAACCAGCAGGACTTCTGGCTCTCACAGACCTGTTTTTCTTTAAGAAGCCTTCTTCTCTGCACTCATTACCTGTATTAATTGCACCTGGTTGAACTCGTTACCTGTATAAAAGACACCTGTCCACACAATCAATCACACTCCAACCTCTCCACCATGGCCAAGACCAAAGAGCTGTCTCAGGACTCAAAGGACAGAATTGTATACCTGCACAAGGCTGGGATTATCTACAGGACAATGGGCAGCAGCTTGGCCCAGAACTACACAGGAGGACCTGGTCAATGACTTGAATATTGCTGGGACCACAGTCTCAGAGATTACCGTTAGTAACACACTACGCCATAATGGATTAAAATCCTGCAGGGTACACAAGGTCCCCCAGCTCACACCTGCACATGTCCAGGTATAGATGGAACCAAAATAGAGCTTTTTGGTATCAATTCCACTTGCCATGCTTGGATTAAGAAGAAGGATGAGGACAACCCAAAGAACACTGTCCCAACCATGACGCATCGGGGGGAGCGACCCTCCTACTCTGGGCGGGCTGTTCTGCAAAGGGGACAGGACGACTGCACCGTATTGAAAGGAGGATGATGGAGCCATGTATTGCGGGATTTTGGTCAGCAACCTCCTTTCCTCAGTAAGAGTATTGAAGACGGGTCAGTGCTGGGTCTTCCAGCAGGACAATGACCCGAAACACACATCCAGGGCAACTAGAAAGTGGCTCCGTAAGAAGCATTTCAAGGTCCTGGAGTGGCTGAGCCAGTCTCCAGACCTAAACCCAGTAGAAAATCTTTGGAAGGAGCAGAAACTCAATGTAGCCCCTCAACAGCCCTGAAACCTTAAAGGGGATTTATCACTTCATCAGTTGGTCTGTTTCCTTGTACTTTCAGTTTCTCAGTTCCTAAAATCCAGGGGCGTTTCTTCCCCACCCAGCTAAGTGTTTCTTAACTGAAGGGGGATGACATCATCCTCCCCCTTCACTGTTCGTGCTCGCTCCTGAGTCAGTGTGTTTGTTTGAGATATGTGGGAGGGGATAGCACATCCCTGCTCTTTCCCCCCTGTCCACATGTCACTCGTTTCTTTCCCTATGCAGTCTTATTTTGTAAGATCTGTTTGTTTTCATACCATAGGCCTGCATTCAGTCTAGACAGTCTTCTATGAACTCATAACACTGATCTCTTCTCCTCTCACAGCTGGAGGCTTGTTACAGTTGTATCCAGTCTTCTATGAACTCATCCAGAACAGCACAGATCTTTTTCCTTTCTATGTTTACACGCAGCAGCATTAGGCACCAAGCACAATTCTGCTGTTTTCTGATTGTAGAAGCAGTTGTAGTGTTACTGTGGAGCTGCTGGCTGTGCAGAGTGAAATGCTCCCGGACCCTTGTTCTGAGTGAGAGAGGCAGGAATACGCGCTCCCGTGAATACGACCGGGGGGGCCAGACAGAATGTAAATTAGTAGAGCCGTCAGCCAATGACATGAAAGGAGGTGGGATCTGACCGGCACTGGGGAACAGTGTTTACAGAAAACAAAGATAAGGGAGACGGTGAAAACAAGACAGCTTTGCAAATGACATCCAATTGCGAAGTTGCTTGTTTTCACTGTCCTCTTATTCTGAAGACCATTTAATGAAATGATAAAACCCCTTTAAATATCTGGAGAAGATCTGTATGGAGGAGGCAGCCAGAATCCCTGCCGCAGTGAATGCAAACTGGGGCAAGAACTACAGGAAACGTCCAACCTCTGTAACTGCAAACAAAGGTTTCTGTACCAAATATTAAGTCTTGTTTTTCTATTGTATTAAATACTTATTTCATGCAATAAAATGAAAATTCCTTATTTTCAAATCCTACAATGTGATTTTCTGGATTTTTTATTTTTTTGGATTCTGCCTCTAACAGTTGAAGCGAACCTACGATAAAAATTACAGACTTTTCCATTCATTATAGGTGGGAAAACTTGCAAAATCACCAGCGTATCAAATACTTATTTTCCCCACTGAATGTACAGCTTTTTTTAATCTATAGTGAATTCTTCTTAACCAGGAAGGTTGTCAATGAGTTAATAATCCCAGCAGCTAGTTTTTTTTTCTGTATGGTTAGATAGCGGTATAATACTTTTATTACCTGATGTTTTTTAAAGACATATCCATGGCGTTCCCGCCCGAGGCTTCACTTCTCTCATCAGTTGGAAACATTTAAACTGTGGTTTTAATTCAGGTGAAGTTAATTATAATCACGGAGACTACAGGGGCTCCGAGCATCACAGGATGTTAATCGTGTCCTCTGGGGAAGAGAATTGATTTAGGAAGTAAATAAAACACGTACATAATGTTCTCTATAGAAAAACATATCCAATGTGTGTTAGAAAACAAGTACAAGTACATAAGACAACAAAGAGTTAAAACATGCAGCGCCCGGGTCTGGGTGTCACTGCTCAGTCTGTCATTACCAGAATATTCTTGATCCTATCGTCCTTCTTCAAATATAATCATAGAACAAACACTGGTTCCCCCTAAAACATAACTTTTAATTACTATTAAAACATCTACAAATATAATCCTTGTAATTCATGGGGCAAAGAATTGTAAATGAGGAGTATTTAATCACGATGCCACCTCTTTTAACAGGATAATATGTGGCCATTTTAATGATGTCTATATTTCACCCTAGACCTATCTCTTAGCAGGGTAACCGCCCCAAGAAGGACGACCCCACAGAAATCATATCCCAGAAGGTCTTTCCACATTAGCAGGAGGATATGTGGACACTTTAAGAATATCTTTATTTCACCTTAGCATGACACCAAGGGCCACATGTATGAAAACAGTTTAGGTCTATAACTCACTCTTTTGAGCATAATAACTTATGGGCAAAAAAGTGAGTTTTAGACCTAAACAGGCTCATACATGTGGCCCTAAGACTTATCTGTTAGCGGGGTAACTGCACCAAGAAGGACGACCCCACAGAAATCGTATCCCAGGAGGTCTTTTCACATTAGCAGGATGATATGTGGCCACTTTAAGAATATCTATATTTCATCCTATTATGATGCTAAGACCTATTTCTCAGTGGAGTAACAGCCCCAAGAAGGACGACCCCACAGAAATCATATCCCAGGAGGTCTTTCCACATTTGCAGGATGATATGTGGACACTTTAAGACTATCTATATTTCACCTTAGTATGACACTAAAGGCCACATGTATGAAAACGGTTTAGGTCTAAAACTCACTCTTTTGCCCATAATAACCTATGGGCAAAAAAGTGAGTTTTAGGCCTAAACAGGCTCATACATGTGGCCCTAAGACTTATCTGTTAGCGGGGTAACCGTCCCAAGAAGTACGACCCCACAGAAAACATATCCCAGAAGGTCTTTCCACATTAGCAGGATGATATGTGGCCACTTTAAGGCCCGGTTCACACGGCTTATTCAAGCCGTAATTGCGGTGACGGATCCCACCCGCAATACGGCTTGAATAAGGGGCGGGGGCGGGGTGGGGCGCTGCCCGCCGGCCCCATAGACTTTCTTTATCCACGGCGTGTATTCCGCCGGGATAATGTGCATGTCACTTTCTCCCCGCCCGGCGGATTCGCCGAGCGGGTAAGAGAGACGGAATCCATAGTTCTCTATGAGAACTGTGGATTACCGTAATGGCTGGGACGGATTGCAGCCGTATTGCAGCGAAGTACGGCGTGCAATACCTCTGCAATCCGTCCCTGAAATAAGCCGTGTGATCGGCCCTTAAGAATATCTATATTTCACTCTAGTATGACACTAAGACCTATCTCTTAGCAGGGTAACCGCTCCAGGAAGGACGACCCCACAGAAATCACCTTAGATTATACCTTACTGAAAAATTATGTTATAATCCCCAAATGCATTTCACCTATAGTATATAGACTCATCAGTGGGGCAAAAACGGCTATTACAGCATAATACTATACAAACAGATGTAGCAGAACTAATCAGAACAGATATTGCACCGTGATATCACGGCACAGAATGTTATCTCAACTTTTTCAATGGCCTTTGTTTACAGATAAGAGCAGGTAACATGAAAACCCATGATATCACAGTCAAGCTGTACTCTGCTACATCTGTATAATCTCCTTCACAGCGTTGTTTCAACCAACAGGTTATTTGGGAATAGCATATGGCCAAGTCCTCGGGTGTTGCTCTCCTTACCAAGTTCCAACTCTTAATGATATATATAGTGTGCCTCCTTAGGAGGGTTTGAGAGGAACATCCCCTTTTCTTCTTTATTCTACTCAATGATAGGACCAGATATCACATATCTACATCAAATCACTTCTAGGTCTACGTCACCTCCATACATGATGTGCATGTCAGTTCAGAACTGCGGCAGTTACACAGCATCCAAAAATCATCACTGCGCATGTGCCTACATCCCCCGCTGTGCATACGCAGTAAGAAATACACTCCTGTCATCATTTATGGATCCTGGTTCTACTCAG
Source organism: Phyllomedusa bahiana (assembly GCA_025379985.1). NCBI lineage: Eukaryota > Metazoa > Chordata > Amphibia > Anura > Hylidae > Phyllomedusa > Phyllomedusa bahiana. The sequence continues at coordinate 16,006 of JAODAL010019627.1, forward strand.
AATCTCCAAACCTTCACTGCGCATGCTTCAGCAGTGACCTGCCACGCATGTGCAAAGAACGAGACCTTCCCGCAGTATTTCTCAGAGCGCTGGCACATCTCACAGCCAACACCTCAGCGTCTCCAACGGGGACATACACATCACTCACCGGGATGCAACACCAGAGAAGAGATTCATGACTTTATGTCTGAACCCAGACGACAGTCGTGACTTTATAGATACAAAAGCGGCGTTACAGCCCTATTGTACCTGTATTAGTCACTATACATATGTTAGAGTCACATCTTTAAAAAGTAGGAGACCTCCTCCCCCAGAACCTTTAATAATAATAATAATAATCTTTATTTATATAGCGCCAACATTTTCCGCAGCACTTTACACTGTAGAAGGTATAATTACAGACAAAAGACACATTACACAGTGAGAGCTACTTACAGGTGAGACACAAGGTGTGAGGGCCCTGCTCGCAAGAGCTTATAATCATATATTGATGCATTCTTGGAGGCCAAAACTAATGAATTAAAAAGTCTCACTAAAAAGAAAAAAAAAACTACAAATAATACAAAGGGAGAACTGCGCTTAACCCCTTAAGCCGAACGACTGAAAAGTACTTCATGACTGGTAACTTTTTTATTTTTTTCAATGACGTTGGTGTAAGAGGCCTCGTTTTATTCAGGACAAGTTTTACTTTTTTTTAAATTCAATAAAAATTTATTGAAGAATTTAAAAAAAAAAAAAAATGTTAGATTTTTTTGAATTTTTTTTAAATTTTTTAAACCATTCACATTTCCCACTTGTTAGATTCATTCTTTTTTTAAATTCACTTATAAATTATTGAAGAACTTTTTCAATGTTTTTCATTTTTTTCAGTTTTTTTTTACACCATTCACATTTCAAACTTGTTACATAGTTACATAGTTTGTAAGGCTGAAAAAAGACAAGTCGTCCATCCAGTTCAGCCTATTTTGCTAACTTGTCAGATTAATTCTACAGGTTATTATGGGCGTGTGGATATATAATATGTGTAGGTTTTTCTCTGTGTATAATCTATGCACAATTATTTTTTTTTTTTTCCAAAATGTTTTTATTAGTTTTCAATTTTAAACAAACATGCATTTCTAACCGGGGATCGGGGGGTGGGGGATGGGGGAAGGGAGAAAGGAGGGTTGTGGGGTGGGTAGAGGGGGGGCATGAGGCAAGGCGAATATAATAGTAATTCAAGTAATACATACGAAGTCCATGGACTATAAGTCATGAAGGAACACAAATTAATCAAACCCCAGGTTTGGTCGACGAGGTCCCTTTACCAGCATTAGCGCGGGAGGCAAGTCCTCAGGCGATAGACCTCTATAGAGGTGGTGGATTTTCGAGCAAGAATTGTCCATCTTACAGTGGGATCTGAGGCCATCACTCAAGGATCCGAAGACTCTGGGTATTAACTCGAGATTCGGTTTTGTTTGATAGGAGTTAAGTAGGATATCACAGATTTTGCTTTGAGAAATATTAACAACAAGTCATTAACTAACACACACAATAGGTAAAAAGAGGGGGCATGAGGTTGGGAGAGGGAGGGGGTGAGGGGCCGGAGACACGCGGAACCACCTCCATCCTTATGTAGTAGTTTGAAGGTCGCCTTGCGAGGTCAAAGTAGCAGGTTTTGAGGACGATCTTCAGTGGCACCGCCAAGAGTCTGTCCAAGGTACCAGGTCGTGGAGCAAAAGCACGATCTAATACGTGTTTGTATGTGGTTTGGGAGTATGTCAATTATAGGCTGCCATGTTAGGAAAAACTTTTCCACTCTACTTTCCTTTTGGAGGGAGGCTTCCACCCAATCCATGCGTAATAGGTATGTCAGTTTGTCTAAGAAGATGCGAAGTGTGGGGACGGTGGGGCCCATCCATGTTTGAAGAATAGTTTTCCGTGCTGCCGCTGATATGCAGAAAATTAGCTGCTTCGTGTGGCGTGAGAGCTGTCGCTCCGTGTCCCGTAATATACCAAAGAGAGCCCAATCAGGAGTTAATGGCGTGGAGAGTGTAGTATGTGTGGTTAGGAATTGTTGGATGCGGTTCCAAAATGTTTGGCTGACCGGACAAGCCCAAAAGCAGTGGTATAGATTTGCCAAGCCCTCCCCGCACCTAGAGCAGGACGGTGATGCGCATGATATAGTTGTGACTAGGAGATAAGTATCCCCGGTGTAGAGTCTTTAAGGCCATCTCCCAATAGCACAAATATTTTTTATTAAATATTTATTTTTATTTCATTATTTATTTTACTTATTTTTTCTACACTTTATCTTTTTTCCTATTTTTTTTTTTTTTTAAATCTCATGAAGGGATAACTATTTTATGTTTTTTTCACACTAAGTAATGTATTAGCATAATCATAAATGCTAATACATTATAATCTGTGTCAGTTAGACAGAGACAGTAGTCAGGGTAACACACAGTGCTTACACAGACAGCCCTGGGGCTATTTTAGGTCCCCAGGGCTGACTGTGCAGCTGTTCCCTGAGCTCTTTCGGGTCACCGGGTGTTCCGAAAACCTGACAGAGCAGAGGAAAGCCCTTTAATTATGATGAGGTCACAAACCGCGGCAATCAAAGGGTTAAGTATTGGGGAGCAGAGGTTTCTGTTGGATGATGCTTTGATGAAGAAACTCATTAACAAGAGAGAATACTCCTTTCTCCTGTCTGAAAAACCAGTAACAGCTACATTTTATAGCTTGCCAAAGATCCATAAGGATGTATCTCAAGTGAGAGGGAGACCAATTGTTTCAGGGATGTCTAGTCTTACACAAAACCTAGGGATTAGTGATGAGCGAACCCTTAAAAGTTTAAGTTCGAGTCGAACCTTGAACTTAGATGCGTTCGGTTTGAAGTTCGATTCGAATTTCGAACTCAAACCCCATTAAAGTCAATAGGAGAAGATGTCCTTGTTAATTTTTATACCTGTACAGGTGAGGAGAAGCTGGAATTACCATCCATAACAGTAACTGGATACGTGGAACAACTTAGTGAAGAAAATTTGGCTCTAAGAGTGACAGAAAAAAACTGAGAGGCTAAAATACTTCATTCCTTTCAATGGCTAACTGAAAAGAGGAGGAAAGCTTGCAAGCAGGGGCGTAGCTATAGGAGGTGCAGCGGTAGCAGCTGCTACAGGGCCCTGCAGCCTGAAGGGGCCCAAAGGCCCATTTGACACATAAGAAGACACCGGTATTGGATATGGCACATGGTAACTGGCAGGAACCCAATTTCACTTTTTGCACCAGGGCCCAAGAATTTCAAGTTATGCCTCTGCTTGCGAACTTTGAACATGTGATATACAGAATGTGGTGGCATTGAGAACATGGCAATGGGGAACAATGGGGAACGCTGCAGAAGCAAGTCCCAGCAGTGATGGAAGAGGAGGCGGACAGGGAGCCTTACTCACTGAATGCCCAACTGTTTCGCAATTGTATAGGTCTTCTTTAGGCGGTGGTTATAGGTCGAGGGCTGGTGCAGGATGGCAGTTCAGCTCTAACAGTAGAGGCAGTATTGGGCATCGACGGTACTGATTACCCTTCAGTGGTAAGAGGTTGGCACAGATTTCAGGAGGAGGAGGAAGAGGAGAAATATCCCATTAGTGCCCCTTGACCCCGATGTTTGGAGGATCCCAGCAGCCTCTCACACATGAGTGCTTGGATGCTATATTACCTGCAACGTGATCCATGCGTCAAGGCAATAACAATTAACAGCAATTACTGGGTGGTAACCCTCTTTGATCCACGTTACAAGACAAAAGTGAGCAATTTCCTTCCACCCACACAAATTGACAGTAGAATGCAGGATTTTGAGACAGTGCTCATTGACCAATTTCGAGGCATCTTTTACGACTTCACATTCTAATGTCACAGTGGGACAACCTCAGCAATGCAGCAGCAGTAGAATGTCACATAGCTGCTGCAGGCAGTGTGGCAGAACCTTACTGGGTGACATGTTGCAATCGATGTTGACCACCTCACCAATGCCTGCAATGCAGGGCAGCATTTAGACACACAGAGAATGCCTTAAGACCATGGTCCATGACTACCTGCGGCTATACACCGATGTTTTTGGACTTAGTCTGGACCCTTTCAGCTTCTGGGTGTCCAAACTGGATGAATCGCCTGAGCTTTCTCGGCACGCCATAGAAATTTTATCCTGCCCATCAGCCAGCGTTATCTTGGAACGCACATTCAGCACAGCTGGCGGGGTGATAACTGACAAACATATGCGTCTTTCCCCTGACAATGTGGATCATTTGATATTTAGAAAAGTGAATCAAGCGTGGTCTCTGATATTTTAGTTGCCCCGGTTGCAGATGTCACTGACTAGAAAACTGTAGCACATCTTCTTGACAATGTGAAATATACATTTAAACTACACTACATCTCATGTCTGAAGTTCCTGTGCCTGCTGCTTCTACAAATTGTATTCTACTGCTGCAAACAGCTACATTTACAAGTCTTACGGCTGAATTCATTTTGAAATATACACCTGTATGACCTTGATGTGCACTGCATACACCTCTTAATACTCCTCCTTGTAGCCCTCCAAATCTTTACTTTTTTTAATGCCTCCACCTATACTACCACCAAATGTACTAAATCCTGTTATCCTGAACCTCCATGTTTTCCATTGGCATGTTCTTGTTGCCACCAATGGTACTGCCGCCTAATCTTGTTGAACCAGAACCTCACTGTTCCCTATTGCCTAATCTAGTTGAATTGATCCTCGCTGTTCCCCACTGTCTAATCTTGTCGGACCGCAACCTCGCTGTTCCCCATTGCCTAATCTTGTCAAACCAGAACCTCAATGTTTCCCACTGCCATGTTCTCGCTGCCACTAATGGTACTGCCATCTAATGTAGTCCGCTGCACCTTCTATAGCTACGCCCCTGCTTGCAAGCTGTCCTCATCTTTTCAGTTAGCCATTGAAAGGAATGAAGAATTTTAGCCTCTCAATTTTTTTCCTGTCACTTTTAGAGGCAAATTTTATTTACTAAGTTGTTCCACATACGCAGTTGACTTTTCTGGATGGTAACTACAGGTTGTTATCACCTGTATAGGTTCCTCATTGGCATGTTCTCGCTGCCACCAATGGAACAGCCGTCTAATCTTAGTGAACCGGAACCTTCATGCTCCCCATTGGCATGTTCTCGCTGCCACCAATGATACAGCCGCCTAATCTTAGTGAACCAGAACCTCCATGCTCCCCATTGGCATGTTCTCGCTGCCGCCAATGGTACTGCCATCTAATCTTGTCCAGCCTGCAGAGGCGTAAGTTCAAGTTCTTGGGCTCTGTTGCAAAAAGTAAAATGGCCCCGTTATCAGGGCTGCCATCATTCAACTGTTTCAGGGCCCCATGCAGCCAAATAAATTAGGGGCTCCACCCATTACTACTTCCAATATTTTAACAAATCAATGAGCCCATTTTTGATTAGGGCCTCTGACAGGAGTACTGCCCATACTGCCTATCGGCACCCCAACCAGTTACCATGTACGATTTCCAATACCGGTGTCTTCTTATGTGTCAAAGGGCCTTTTGGGCTCCCTCAGAATGCAAGGCCCCATAGCGGCTTCTAACGCTGTGCCCCCTATAGCTACGCCCCTGCCAGCTGAACCTCCATGTTCCTCGTTAGGATGTTCTCGAACTGAACACTACTACTGTTCGAAGTTCGACTCGAACTCGAACACTTTACTGTTCACTCATCTCTAGATTTGGCCATATTCCATTCCCATCACTACTGGTGAGCTGTAAGAACCTCATATCAGTTGTCTACACAGGAGCTTCCCTTCATTTTGCTTTTCGTTTCCTGTTGGCGAAGCATTAATGCGCAATCTTCTAATTTCATGAATCAAATATTATCTTGTGGCTCAGACCTATCAGATGTTGGAGCAAAATACAATTGGTTGACCAGACCATTGGGACCACTACACATTTTACTAACACAATCCATTTCTGCTATTCAATTTGATATTTGCATTTTTTTGCTACTTATGTCTTAATATTACGATCTGTCTAATTTCCATATTTTATAGCTAATACATTACCTGTCCAATGTTGGGGGTAGGATCATGGGTTGTCCGCTGGTTTAATGAAAAGACATCTGACATAGTAATCCTGCCAATTATTTAAAGCCATCTCCATACTGTCAGCCTCATTGACTTTGGTGATTTTTTTTATTTTTCACATGGAATATGGGCTTTACAATGTTCATTAAAAATATAGCAAAGCTGTCAGTTTATTTCACAGTACAGAAAATTTCAATCGCGATTGTCAAAGTAAATATAAGGGGGGAAAATGAAATCTGAAAATTTGTTTAAAAAGTGACATCTCCTTATATTGTATTAAAATAAGAACATTCATGGATGACTAACACCGGCTCTGTTATTTTACAATTTACTTCTTATTTACACAGCACAGCAGAGTTCAATCCATCACGTGTCCCTGATTGGAGCTGAAGATACATTTCACATATTTTTAGAGTAATTTACATTTTTTTTTATTTAACCATTTATTTCACTTTTGTACTCAAAGTAATGTTAAGGGGAAGAATATAACTATTATGCCACTGCTACTACATAAAAGAACAACTATTATAATACGGCCCCTATATCTAAGAGTACAACTGACTGCCCCTACATACAAAAAAAAAACTATTGTAATGGGGCCCCCTATGTACTAGAATATAACTACTATAATACTGCTCCTATGTACTAAAATATAACTACTATAATATTGCCTCTATGTACAAGAATATAACTACAATAATACTGCCCCCTATGTACAAGAATATAACTACTATAATACTGCCCCCTATGTACAAGAATATAACTACTATAATACTGCCTCCTATGTACAAGAATATAACTGCTATAATACTGCCCCCTATGTACAAGAATATAACTACTATAATACTGCTCCCTATGTACAAGAATATAACTGCTATAATACTGCTCCTATGTACAAGAATATAACTACTATAATACTGCCCGCTATGTACAAGAATATAACTACTATAATACTGCCCCCTATGTCCAAGAATATAACTACTATAATACTGCTCCCTGTGTACAAGAATATAACTACTATAATACTGCCCCTATGTACAAGAATATAATCTATAATCTGCCCCTGTTACAGGATTAACATATAAAAACTGCTCCTATGTACAAGAATATAAAAACTATAAAACTGCTCCTATGTACAGGAATTAACTCATAATATGCTCCCTATGTTCAAGAATATAACACTATAATATGCCTCCATGACAAAAAATAACTACTAATACTGCCCCCCATGTACAAGAATAAACTACTATAATCGCCCCCCATGTACAAAAATATAACAAATAAATATGCCCCCTTGACAAGAATATAACTACTATAATACTGCCCCCTATGTACAAAAATATAACTATAAATATTTCCCTATGTACAAGAAAAAAATACTATAATCTGCCCCTAGTAAAGATTTAAATACTATAATACTGTCCATGTACAAGAATATAATGCTATAATACTGCCCCCATGTACAAGAATATAATAAAAATACGCCCCCAGTACAAGAATATAACACTTAAACTGCCTCCTATGTAAAATTAACTCCTATAAACCTGCCCCCTATGTACAAGAATATAACTGCTATAATACTGCCCCATGACAAGAATATAACTATATAATACTGCTCCCATGACAAGAATATAAACAAAAATACTGCCCAATTGCAAGAATATAACTACTATAATACTGCCTCCCATGTACAAGAATTAATACATATACTGCCCCATGTACAAATATAATACTTTAATAGCCTCCTATGTACAAAATATAACACATAATACTGCTCCTATGTCAAGAATAAACTACTATAATCTGCCCCCTAGTACAAAATAAACTACTATAATACTTTCCCCATGTACAAGAATATAACTCTTTAAAACTCCCCTATGTCAAGAATTAACGCTATAATCTGCCCCTATGTACAAGAATATAACTATATAATCTGCCTCCCATGTACAGAAATAACTATTTTTAAAAACTGTCCAGTACAAAAATATAATACTATAAACTGCCTCCTTGTAAAAAATATAACTACTATAAAACTGCCCCCCTGTACAAGAAAAAAACTAATAAACTGCAAGCAAAGGTAATGTTATCAGCTACCTGCCGGGCATTGGATTTGGTGGGGACCCGGTATGAATTAGCCCCTATCTTCTAATTCCCTAAAACCCCAAACACTTGCCCAAGGGAATACCACTTCCAATCCAGATAGGGGGGTCCATCATGAAAAAAATTTTTTAATAAAAAAACATTAAAGCAAAAAATAATTAAAACATAAAATTACTCACCACATGAGGTATGGGGTTTCGATGGATTTTTTTCTAAATCACCCTACCCGCACGCTTTTAAAAGAAAATCTCTTACCCTGCTTCCAGGTAGATCTGAGCGGGCAGTGGAAAAACCCGTTTAAATCCCGTGGGACAATCAGAAACACCTGACTGACTTCGCTACTACACGTCACAACAGAGCCCGCCACAATGTAATGTGAAAGACAAAAACAATTGATACAAACAGTAAAAATAAAAATAACTTTATCAAAGACGAAAAAACACCATCCTGAATTATTCTGTTCAATGACTATAAATCTATTGCTTCAATATATAAAGTGCTTCAAATTATTTAACCCTAAATTCAAGTATATATAAATATATAAGGGAGCTAAGACCAAAGCTAATTCTCCCTAGCAAGAAACCATTATAACATTTATATTGTATGAAAAGGCCGTTTAGTATTTAATCCTAGGGAAATGGTGGGTAATGGAAAATCCCCCGGTTCTCTTGAAAAAAATTTTTTAGTTTCACCCCTCTTATTTGGGCGTATCACTTTTTTCTATCCCATACGGAAAATCCAAAAACACCCCAGTATTTCAAAAAAAAATTTTTTCACACCAATCCTGAATGAACAGGGGTCAAAATCGGAAATCCGGCAAACCCGACCTTTTGGCTATTTCATCGGCTTAACGCGGGGCGTAATTCCCCCCGCAATTCCCGTTTTTGGGCGGGGGCGGGGGGGGGACGGGGGGGGGGGGGGGCGGGACTTCGCGGCCATAGCAATCATGCTAGCGGGCGTTTAACCGCTAAAAGTGACATGTCAATCCTCTCCCCCTCGGCGTATTCAGCCGAGCTGAGTGAGGAGACGTAATGCATAGTTCTCTATGAGAACTGTTGCTTACCGTTAGTTACTGGGACGATTCCAGCCCGTAATTTAATTGGCGCACTCTCGGCACGTATTATGACTGATTTACGTCCAGAATATGCAGGTGGTGAACATGGCCTAAGGGGACCTGACGTACAGCCCACATATTGCATTTTACATAATTTGCAACTGATCAAATATACAACGAATTTGCTGTTGCAATTGATATGAGTAGAGATAGTAAACACTTTTTCGTTGCTAAAAGAAAACAATTGCTCCGTTTTTTCAACATAATGGCACACTGTGCAAACGGAATGGCTACATTTAAAGAAATCCTTCACCGTTAACTAGGGGTTAATTTCCTTTTTCTTTGGAATAAATAGGCTGGTAGATAACAGTGAGCTTAAGTTAGGTGCTCTCCGAGAGACAAACCTAACATTGTGGGTTAAAATTTCTTTAAACATAGGATTGATAAAAAGTAAGGGTAAATGCCTTTTCACTATTTTGACAATTTCAGTGAACTGCCTACTATATCTAGTGCTAAATGTTATATTACCTGGTTTAAGCTGTTTATTTCTATTCTTAGCACTGATGTCTAGGAGTTCCTTTCTGTCGATTCTGTCGATTTTTCTGACAGCCACATCAACTGTGGCCTGTTTGTAACCTCGCTGCTTAAAGTTTGCACATAACTCCCTACGTAACCCTATACCTCATCTGGAGAGAAATCTTCATGTTTTAATTATTTTTTGCAATAAAGTTTTTTTATATAAAGATTGTCATGATGGAACGCCCCTTTCTGGATTGGTTAGCTGGTATATGACGTGTGCATGTGTGTGTAGTTTTTACTATAATACGCCCCTCTGTTCAAGAAATATAACTACTATAATACTGCTCTATGTACAAGATATACTATATAATTACTGCCTCCTATGTACAAGAATATAACTACTATAATACTGCCCCTATGTTCAAGAATATAACTACTAATACTGCCTCTATGTTCAAGAATATCACTACTATACTACTGCCCCTATGTACAAGAATATAAACGATATAATTACTGCCCCTATGTACAAGAATATATCTACTTATATACTGCCCCCTTTGTACTAGGAATATAACTAGATATATTGCCTCTATGTACAAGAATATTAACTACAATAATACTGCCCTATGTGTACAAGAATATACTGTAACTACTTTAATACGTGGCGTAAGAGTAAAGTACAAGAACTCAGCTCACCCATATGTAGGCTAAAGTCAGGTCGGGAGCACGGCTGGGTGGAGTCCAGCACCCGAAGCAAGTCAGACAAACAAAACATAAGGAGTAGCTGTCTGGCATCCAGCGCTAGACGTTATGACGGTAAAACTTCCTTTTTTTATTTGCTTTAATGTAAAATCGATACTTGGAGAAAATACTTCAAGAATTACGCATAATAGCCAATGGTTGTCGTCTGTATCCGAGCCGTTTCGGAAATTATTCCCTTTATCGTGGTCACACGATTGTACAAGTATATAATACTATATCTGCTCCCTATGGTAACAAGAATATAACTACTATAATATACTGGCCTTTATGTTAACAAGAATATAACTACTATAATACTGCTCCTCATGTACAAGAAATAATAAACTACTATAATTACTCCTCCTATGTTACATGAATATATCAACTATAATATGCCCTCTTATGTTGAAGACTTGAATTACTATAAATATGGCTTCCTATGTACAAGAATATATCTACTTTAATAATGCTCCTATGTACATAGGAATATAACATACTATATTACTGCTCCCTTGTACAAGAATATAACTAATATAATATGCCTCCTATGTACAGAATATTAACTACTATTATACTGCCCCCTAGGTATAAGAATATAATACTATAATACTGCTCTTATGTACAAGAATATATCTACTTAAATTCTGCTTCTATGTAAAGAATATACTGCTATAATACTGGCCCCTATGTACATGAATATAACCTACCTATAAAATACTGCTCCCTGTGTTCAAGATTTGACTTCTATAATAATGCTCCTATGTACAAGAAATTATAATACTATAATACTGCCTATGTACATGACTATACACTACTATAATACTGCCCCTATGACAAAGAATTTAACTACTATAATACTGCTCCTATGTACAATACACTATAATACTATATTAATGCTCCTTTGTTATCCATATATAATACTATAAATACTGCCTCCTGTGTAAACAAGGGACTATTAACTACTATTAATACGCCCCTATGTACAAGAATATACTACTATTAAATACTGCACCCATTGTACAAGAATATAAGTACTATAATATAGTCACCAATGTACAAGAATATAACTACTATAATATGTCCATATTGTACAAGAATATAACTACTATAATACTGCCCTAGTGTACAAGAATATAGCTTACTTTAATACTGCTCCTATGTACTAAGAATATAATTCATAATATGCCTATGTACAAGACTATAACTATTATATATGCCCCTATGTACAAGAATAGAATACTACTATAATACTGCTTCCTATGTACAAGAATTTAAAAAAAAATCTACTATAATACTGCCTCTATGTACAAGAATATAACTATTATAATATGCCCCTATGTAAAGAATAGAACTACTATATATTCTTGCTCTATGTACAAGATATAACTACTTAATTACTGCCTCTATGTACAAGAATATAACCTACTATAATACTGACCCTTGTACAAGATTAGAACTACTTTAATACTGTCCATGTGTACAACGAATATAATACTTTAATACTGCTCCTATGTCAAGAATATAATACGATATATACTACTCCTAGTACCAGGAATTAACTATATAATACTGTCCTTATGTATATAGAGGTTCATTCTTTGGGGAACCTAGTTGCAAAATTTCCTCGGAATATGAAAAATTACTGTAGAACGTACTGGTAAAACTTTACAGTTTTTTAAATCAAATCCAGAATGAATGGGAAACGTGAAGGAAGGACATTCTCTTCTGCTTCTTACAGGATCCATTTCTTGGCTTTGGCTCCAAAACTTCATCAAAAACTGCAATGGAGAAACACACTGAGAAATTGGCATAACACACAGTAAAAGTATTTAAGAAGTGTCTGGTCATGAAGAATGTTTGGTTTTCCAGACTATTGATCGCGAAGCCTTTGGAAAATTCCAGAAAGCTTTTTTTTCCATCTTTCTTTTTTTTTTAGAAACTCTCTTCTGAGCAGAAGCCAGCAGTGGATTGAGAAGGAACACAATTTTTGTGTTGATTAAAAAACTGTAGTTGAATTTTTCCCCAAAAAGCATTACAAAAAAATTTATAATTTTTAAGCAGTTATACAGCAAACTTTGCAAATTTTTAAAAAAATTGGCCTGGTCTCACATTGCCGGAGAAATCTCCTAAAATTGCCCCAAAAAATTTTTCACAATTAAAACCATAAATTACTCTAGCTCCGGTGGCTTAAAAATTTTGACGTAGTGTTGAGCGTTACGTTGGCCATCGACATGGGTCGATGGTATAGTCGCCATCATCGACAAGATATTCGATGGTGATTATGACGATGACCTTTTAAATTTTTGGGAGAGCAAAAAACACCTTCATTTTACACCCAAACAGGGTGGAAAAATGGGAAATTAAAAATCCCCAAAATCAAATGGAAACTCTACACTTAGGCAAACACAGGTTTTAAAAACCACAGAAAAAAAAATCCACACCCTTCACTATCCCGTCTTGTACACAGCCTGACCCAAAAAACCCGCATCACCCCCAAATTAAAAAATGACAGAAAGGGAGTATGATTGAACCATCATTTTACTTTAAATGGACATTGAATTCCCTGTCCTGGAAGCAGCATGAGCCCCAAACCCGCATACCCCCAATTAAAAATGCCAAAAAAAGGAGTCTTTCAACCCCATTTTAGTTTTTACTGGACATGACTATACCCGTCCGGGCCACAGCTGAGCCCCAAAACCTGCATGACCCCCCGATTAAAAAGTGCCGGGAAAAAAGGGGGGAAGTTTTTTCAACCACCATTTTAGTTTCACTGGACATTTTAACTGTCCCTGTCCTGGGTACGCTTGCCCCCCCCCGTATGAGTGCGGACAAATTGAGCTTCATTTGGGAAAAAATTCTGGTGGTTAACGCTCCTGTTAAAACCCAGGTTGCCCTTTTTTTTGGCATTTTTTTTCTATTTTACTCATGTGCGGGAAAAAAAATTTGTCTCTTATTTTGTTCTCTGCCCGTGTTTCCAAACTCCATTTTTTTAAAATAACCAACCCGGGTTTAAATTTTTCCCGGGTCCCTTTCCCCTTTTGTTCAATTCAGAGGAATTTTTTTCCCCCAGCTTTTTTGTACATGAAATTTTTTTTATTTTTGTTTTTTTTCTAGAAAACCATTTTTAAAATAGGAATGGTTTTCCCACCATGTCTTTGGGTTTTCTCTTTTTAATTGTTTTTAAAAGGGGTTTGGGCCCTCAATACAGGGATTGATGGGCTATGTTAAAGACCCTTTGCAAAAAAAAGCCCCTTTTTGCAAAAAAGTGCCCAAAACAGTGCCCTACAAAAAACCTTTTTTCCTTGACACCCACCATCACCCTTAAACCCCACTCTTGAAAATTGGGTAAAGAACAAATATCTTTTTGGGAAAAACTTTTTTTTAAATGGGACCTGGTAAAGCTGCATGTCAAAAGGCAAAATCCCAAAAAAATTTCCCAAACTTGACCCAGGGACCCACTTTTGCCCAATTTTGGGGAAGAAAAAATGTCTGTTAGAAAAAAAATTTTTTTTTTTTTTAATGGGGCCTGTAGTATAGTGAAAGGTCGCACAAAGTCCCCTCAAAAATTCAAAGAAAGCCCCTTTGGGAGCCACTTTTGGAAAATTTTGTGAAAACAAACGCGTTAGAAAAAATCTTTTTTTTTTTAGAATAGGACCTGTAGTATTGCAAACATTTAAAAGCACCAACCCCCAAAAAAATTAAATAAAAATGACTTCTCAGCCACTGTAAAAATTGTGAGGGAAAAAATCCCCACTTAGAAGCCACATCCCCTGTTCAAAGGACCATGATTTTTTGCTGTATCTCACAGCAACTTTGCCCCCAAAAAATTAAAAATTTGGGGACTTCCCCAGCCACTTTTAAAAAATTGTGAGGGAGAAATGCCATTTAAAAAACCAAAATTTCTGTTTCCAAAGGACCTTTAATTATAGCTGTATCTCACAGCAACAGCCCTTTAAAAACCATTGCCCAAATGCAAAAAACCTTCAAAAGAAAAAGTGAGAAAGGGGGGAATACGGTGTTTTTCATAAAACCTTTGCTGTCTTTTACATCTCCTAAACAGCAAAAAAAGCAAAATAAAACGGGTTGGGAAAAGAAATAAAAATTGCAGTAAAAATTATCTTTTTTAAAAAAAAAGGTTTTCAAGGGGGACCATTTCTTTTTTGAAGAGGAATGTAAGTAACCGGCAACTAACCGGGGACCTCGGAAATTGGGGGCCAAAACATCATAAAGAGATCCTTGCCGGTTTTAAATTTTATGAAATTTAAAACATCCACTTTTAATCTTTTGGAAAAGGCCGGATTTTTTTTGCCCCTGTAATGATCCTCCACCCTGGGGGCGGGAAGGGTTTCCCGCCAGATATGAGGGCTGGCTGGGGGGGGGAAACAACACCTCTATGGCGGGGGCGAGCGAGCCCCGGGCCTTTTTCGTCCATTTTTGGAAAAACCCAGAAAAGCCCTTTTGGGTCCGGAAAAACATCAAAAAAACATCGTGTTAAAGACGCAGATACCCCTTTGCACCATGTTCTTAAGCTAGTCTCTGTGTTTTTGGATGTTTTTGCCCTGCATTGATCCCGTTGGTGAGGTGGAAAAAAAGTTTCCCAAAAAGGGGTTCCCCCTTTGGGGTTCTCCCCCTTCCCGCTGCTGCTGCTGCTGCGGCAAACGGCTATTGGAAACCCTACTGCTGCCCAACGCCCGTGATGTTGTTTCCCCCCCCGGGGACTTTTGGGAAAACGGAAGCAGACCAAAAAAATGTCTCCAGTTGTTTAAATTCAGCAAGTCCCCCATTTCCTGCTTTTTAAACTCTCTATTTGGGTGGGGGGGAAGGGAAAAAGTGCTGATTTTTTTTTGGGTCCCGGGGAAACCCAGGGGGGTGGCCACCCAGTAACTGTTGTTTTTTTTTGGGGCCCTTTAATGGGGGTAAAGTTGGGGGAAAGGGGAGTCCAAAGCCTAAATGTTAACAGATGGAGCTTTGTTTCCCCCCAACCCTCGGGTCGAGGGGCACTAGCAAACTGTTTTCCCCCCTTCATTTTCCCTCCCCCCGCCTAAAAATTTAAACCCCAAACCCCTTTTTCCAAGGCAGGGACCCCGGTAAAAATCGGTTTCTAGGAAAATCCCTCTCCCCCCCTTTTTCCTTTTCCCGTTTCCCCCGCACAGCTTCAACACCCCCCTGCCCTTCCCCTGAGAGCGATGAAAACCCTGAGAGCTGTTTCGCCACCTTCCCACTACCCCTGCCCAACCCCCGAACCCCCCCCTGCCTAATAAAAAGACCGGTTAAAATTGGTAAAAACGGGTGGGGGCCTTGGGGTTTTAAACGGGGGAAAAAAAAGGCCCCAAAGGGTTCCGCTTTCTGTGTCCGCCCCTTTCCGTCGCGGGGCGGGACCTGTTGTTTCAGAGTGTCCAACGATCGTTCCAGAACAAAAGATCCCCACAAGGGCTCATCCCTGCCCAAGGGGCTTTTTCCCCGCATGACCATTTTGGGGTTTTCTTTCAAAACTGGAAAGGATGGTGCAGACCCTTCTTTTTCCCACCCTTGCCTCCACCCCCTCGGGGGCCTCAAACCCCCAAAGGTCCGCACCGCGCTTGTCAGGCCATGTGTCACTTCGTACTGGGGAAAATTGGCATTCCCGCTGCTGCCACAATCGCTGGAGCATGTGGGGTGGAATTTTCCCGGGGTTGCCCCCTCAACAATGAGACGGTTGCGGGGGGCCTAGCTGACCCCGGGAAAAGCAGCCAGCGGGACGAAACAGGGTCGAACGGGGGAAGGCGAACTTTAACTTCGGCCTTCCTCAGGGCAGTCCGACCCGGGGGAGCTCCTTAGAAATTTTGGACAAAAAGGGTTTCATGACATGTGCCGGGAAAGGGAGTGCTCCAGCCAAACCATTTTAAAGGGGCGGCCAGCAGATTTCCCCCCGTTATCACAACCCCCACCTTGCCGGGCCCAAAAAGGTTTTCTTGCCCCACCCGCCAGCGCTCGGTCTCGTTGGGGAGGGGGGCGCCCCACAGCTCCTGACCTGTGTGTGGGGTCTCCAAGCGATTAATTTCAACAGGGGCCTTTTTTTCCGGGGGCACGGGGGTCCCACCAGAGGACCTTGGGGGAAGAACCCGCACCACCCCTGCGGTTTTGAAGAGCATGTCCCGACCCCGAGAGCCCCCTTGTCCCCCCAGAGACATCCCCCCAGCTCCCCCCGTGACTGTCCAGGTTTTTAAAGGGGCCCCCTTGGCCGTCGATTCCATGGGTCGGTGGTCAGATGGATTTTTTCGGCCCAGATGCAGAAAAACGCGCTTGAAATTTTAGATGACACTGGCTGGCCAGGGGGGGGACGGCTTTCGGCAAAAAAAATGGGTTTGTTGGCATCTGGTATTGGGGCGGCAAGGGCCATTTGTGGCGGAACCTATCTGTGTCCACCAGACGGAAAGGCACATTTCCAAGGCCAAAACCCTGGCAATCCCGACATTGGTTTTTGGGCTTTGGGATGGTTTGGGGGTTTTAAAGTGTTTCTTCTGCTCCCAAACCTGGAAGACAGAAGCTGGCTGCTAGACTGGCCGCGTACGGCGTGGGGTCTTTCAAATGGGGGAAAGGAGAAGGGGTAGGATGGGTCCGGGTGGTGCGGGGGTACTCGGGCGACGGTGGAGGTGAAGCGGAGGCGGACCCCTGATCATGACCTGAGAGACAGGGGGCACTGAGGAATTTGGTGGTGGCGGAGGAGGGGCGGAGACAGGGGTTGACAGGGTTTGGGGGAGGCCCCGGGCGCGGCCCGGGCCCTTTTTTTTGGCCAAGTCTTGCCCCATTTCATCATGCATTCGCTGCATGTGACTAGACATGTTGGGGGTGTTTAACCACCAAAGGTTTTTCCCCTTATTATGCTTTTTCGGCAAAGGCGGCATTGACATCGTGGGTGAATCAGGGGTTTTGGCAAAAAAGGCCCGGGCTTGAGAGGCCCTGGACCTTTTTGATGGCGATAACGAGGAGCGGGGTTTGCGCTGAAGTGGCTGGGGAATCTTTACGGATTCTGCGACCGCCCTCTCCCTTTTTGAGGGGAACCCCGTACTGACACTACCCCATCGTCTTTCCTCCTCGTCCGTGATAAAGCGCCCCCAAGCAAAATTCTGCTGAAAAGCCCACTTTGGACCCAAAATGTGTCTCTCATCATCAACACGGGATTTGGGTCGTCCTGAATTCTGCATCAGGAGCTGCGGGGTACAAAGCAAGAGGGACTGCAAGGCTTTGGGCCCGACCCCCCAAAGGGATTTTTGCCGATTGCCCGGGGCTTCCTTCTCCTCCTCTGTGGCTCAGTAACTGGGCGTGAGAGCAGAGAAAATCACCCTTTTTTGGCCTCTGTTTTTTAAACATCCTTTGACCCCAACCGTTTTTTTGTCATCAAAGAGGTCTTCAGAAATGGATTTTTCCACAGTAGTGGGTCCGAGTAAATTTTGGGGCTGCTTCATGTTGGACGGATTGGTGATGCTGATGACGCTTTTGGGGCCCGTGAGGGGGGACGAGGAGGTAAAAATGTGGAGCGGTTGCTTTAACCACTAAAGGGAAAACAGTTGGGCGACGATGTTGTTACTTAGATTCCGGGGCCCTGCCCCACGAGACGGCCCTGGGTCCTCAACTGACGATCCGCTGGCATGCGTGTTGTCGCCAGCACTGGAAGGAGCACCTTCTCCGTACCTCTACCTCCATGTGTTTACCCCCCCTTTTGCTCGTTTTCCCACCTGCATTTCGCTCCATGTTCAAAAAGAAAAAAAATTTGAAAAGTATAGAAGATTTTTTGGAAAGTCTCTTATTAAAAGAGGCAAATCCAGTTTCTCAAATCCCTAAAATCAAAACAAAATTGATGGTTCAAATAAAACTGCAAAGTAGATTATCAAAAAGCTTGACTGCCAAAAGTGAAAAAAACCCCTGTTTTAAGTATACGGTATTAAAAGGTATTTTTGGCCCCTTTTTCAAATTCACCTGTGTGACTACAAAATTGCAGTATTCACTTTTAAGGCAAGGTGCCTCAATGAACAAAGTTTAGTGCGCCAAAGTAAAAAAAAAACACTATTGAAATGTATTGGGATATACAAGGTTTTTTGGCCCCCTTTAAATTTCACCGTGGTGTAAAAAATGCGTATTCCTTTAAGTGAAAGGTGCCTCAATGAAAAAAGCTGTATGCGCCAAAGTCAAAAAACCTATCTGAAATTTTTCGGAAAATAAAAGGTTTTTTTTTTGGCACCATCAACCGTGCTGATAAAAAATTTGTGGATTTCAATTTAACGAAAGGTGGCATATCAAAAAAGGTGGAAGGGGGAAAAATGAAAAGAACACCTATCTGAAATGAATACTGAAATAAAAGGGATTTTTGCACCTAACAAAGACCCCTGATTACTAAAAAAGAGTGTATCCTAATATAATTTCAGGCCCCCCAAATACCCAGGAAATATTTCAATAGAAAAACTGTTAATAATAAAGATATTCACTACAATGTCTACACTAAGTCTGGTGAACTTTATCCAATGTTCTTTATAGATAGGCTTGTTTGTTCCCCGGGCCCCCCCCCCCCCCCCCCCGCTTTCGTGATTTACAGTGGTAGATGCCCCTTTAAAATTTTCTACCTAACTAATAAAATTTCCAATCTCTAATCAACTAATTTGTAAGGATCAAGCTAATGTAGGGGTTTCTCTGTGAAGAAAAGAATAATTTCGCTGGCGTTTGGCACAGGCAGAGCGCACGTCCTCTGCTCTGGACGTGAGGACACTGGGGCTGAAAAGGAAACGTGTCTTTTAAAAACGGGTCATGTGTTTTTTCAGCCATCGCAACCTAACACCCCACAGACGCGCACACACATCTCACCCTGCTCATTCTGAAATTCATTTGCTGGCCCCCCAAAATAAAGGGAAGCGCCAAAAAAAGGCGCGATCTTTAATAGAGATCCAGTTTAACCTAAATTATGATGTTAAAAATTCGTAAACAAAAAAAACTGTGCCGATTTCAACTTTGTGAAAATAATCCTCAACCAAAAATAGACAGCATTCCACCAAATTTTTTCCCTTTAAGGGATTTTCTCACCGCATTGAAGTGCTTTAAACATGTAGGCAAAGGTCAATAAAGACAATTACCAAGTATATTTCCCTTCTGAATTTGCTTTCCTTTAGAGCTCTGTAGGCTTGTGTCCTGCTGTTAAAACCTCTCCATCACCAATGCCCCACTAACAGGATTAACTAGGAATAGCAGATCTGAAATGTCAGTCACTGATGTAGAACCCCCCACAACCTAAAGAGGAAGTGGCACCCTAAAGTGAAAAACCCTCTCACATCCTAAAAGGTAGTGGGAGCCTGAAGTGTAGATCCCACGCCTATGATTTGAACCAGTCCCCGATGGCAGGAAGTGGGAGCTGAATTCAAAACTGCCCACACCCTTAAAACAGGAAGTGGGAAATTAAGTGTAGAACTGCCCACAGCCTAAACAGGAAGTGGGGTCTGAAGCTGTAGAACTCCCAAAACCCCCCAAACAGGAAGGGGGAACCTAAAGCTGTAGAAAATGTCTCCCGCCTGAACGGGAAGTGGGAGTCTGAAGCTGTGGAACTCCCGCGTCTGAACAGAAAGGGGAAAACCTGAAGCTGTAAAAACTGCCCAAAACCCAGACGGGAAGTTGAATCCTAAACTTCAGCCCCCTAGCCGACCCGGGAAGGGGAAAATCGAAGCTGTACAGCGGCCCATCCCTGAACAGGAAGTGGGGGCCCAAAGCTGTAGAACCACCACACCCTGAGCAGGAGTGGGAATTAAAGCTGTAAAAACCCGCCCACAGCCTGAAGGGGAAGGGGGGCCCTAAAGTGTAGGACCCCCCTCAGCGAGCAGGAGGGGAGTCGGGAAGCTGTAGAAATACCCCCAGTAAAAAAATGAAGGGGGAAACCTGAAGTTGTAAAACCACCACACCCTAAACAGCAAACCTAAAGACCCATCCTGTAAAAACACCCTTTTTACTCCTAGCCCCTTTTTTAAAAAGACGGGTGATTTTCTTCCCTCCTATACTTTTATTCAGTGCCAGATACAGAGTTTGATTTAGAAAAGGTGTTTGTACTTCTTTGCTTTGCAAATAGTCATTGATCAATATGGCCGCCTCACCCTGATCGCCGTCAATCATCTCACCCTATCATTCCTTCACCATTCCTTTAGAATCTCTGCCTACAAATTGATATGAAATGAATCAGCCGGGAGAGTAAACGTATGAAGAGGAATGCAATAACCTGATTGTGTTGCCGGGCCGTGAGGCCAGCACCTGATAGCAGGGCCCCGTGCGTCACAGCTGCAGTACTTTTGATCACATTCATTTTTCCAAACGTCTAAAAGGGGGCCCCATTCATGAATTTGTTTAGGGGACAAAGGCCCCGGGAAATCTCTGAAAAATTTCGGGTGTAAAAAAGAGCTGCAGTCAAGCCATCACTATTTTTTTAGGATGGGTGAAATTATTGCGTGTGATCACGTCATAAGTCAGGATGCTGCCCCTACCAATCACGCGCTATCATCTGGAGATTCAGGACCCAGTTACCGCAGAGACGTCTGCCCTCATTACCCACAATTTCTTCTCATCTTTTTTTGTATTAAAAAAAAAAGGAAGAGCAATTTGCTGATTTTTTCCCCCTTTTATTGTGAAGGGGGAAGGGGAAGTATTTACTTTATGATCCATTTTGGGTCAAGGCGTCGTTCAGTCCAGTATGTGGTAGTGAGTCTTTTATACATTGTATTTTTTATTTTTAGATATGATACTTTTTATGGCCAAAAAAAAATTTACATAATAATAATAAAACAAAAAACAACAATAATAAAAATAATAAAATAAAATAATATAAAAATAAAATAATAAATAAAAAAATGATAATGAAATTTTTTAGCATTTTTCATTTTTACTAGTTTTTTATTATTCTTTTTTCTTATTTTTGATTAAAATTTTTTATTATTACTACTACTATTTAAGTTTTGTTTTTTTTCTTTTTTTCATAAAATCTACCGTATTTACCGAGTATAAGCCGACCCGAGTATAAGCCCAGGGGACCTCTTTTGCCCCAAAAACGGGAAAACTTTTGACTCGAGTATAATCCTAGGGTAGAAAATTAAGCGGCTACTGTTTAATTTTAAAAATAAAAAGGATACCCAAAAAAATTACAAGGCAGTTTAATGCCCCCATAGGGAATTATGGCCCTATTGCAGGTATAGGCAGGTAATGCCCAAATGGGGAGTATAGGCCCCCTGGCGTAATAGGCAATTTAAAGTCCCCCCCTAAACAGATTTAGGCGGGATTTGGCCTCTTTCGGGTAATAGGAGGGGTATGGCCCCATGGCAGGTATAGGCAGGCTGTAGGGAGGTTTAGGGCCGCGTAGGCAGGTATAGGGCAGGTAAGGGCCGCTGTAACAGGTTAGGCAGCTGTGGGGGAGGTTAGGCTGGCTGTAGGAGGTATAGCATCTGTAGGCAGGGATAGGGCCCAGCTGTAGGCAGGTGTAGGGCAGGTATGGCAGCTGTCAGGTATAGGGTGGCTGTAGGAGGTATAGGGCAGGTATAGGGCCAGCTGAGGGGGTTGGCGTGTAGGCAGGTTAGGGCAGTATGGGGCCCGTGTAGGGAGGTATAAAGGGGCTGTAGGCAGGTTTTTGGCGGGTTTGGGCGGTATAGGGCAGGTATAGGGCCGGCTGTAGGAGGTTAGGCGCTGTAGCAGGTATGGGCCGGGTGTAGGGAGGTATAGGAGCTGTAGGTAGGATAGGCAGTTTTAAAAAAAAACAAAAAAACCTTTACCTGGCCCCGTGCTTTGTCTCCCTCGCCGCTCCGCCCCCTCGCTGCTTCCCGGGCCCCCGCGGATTTCCCGCATCTTCTCGGGACAGGCGGGTGATGTCATCAGGCCGCGCACGGGGGGGGGGACACACGGCCTGTGCCGGAACTGCGGGCGGCCCCGAGTTGCTTGCGGCGCCTGGAGCCACTGCGGGCACGGAGCGCCGCTCTGTGCCCCGCGTGGTATCCCTTTTACCAATTCGCTCCCGGGGGAGTCGCATATAGGTGAAGGGATGCGGACAGTCCCGGCCAGCGCAGCGCCCGGACACTGTGCGCTCCTGGGCTTCAGTTTATGCGCTCCCTGAGGAGTCGCTTTAAATGAAGCGTCCCGTCGGCGCAGGGCCCTGCAGCCCCCCGAGGCCGCAGTCTCGATATAAAACCAAGGTAGGTTTTTCAGCTATTTTTTTGGGGTGAAAAACCGGCTTATACTCGATATATACGGTAGTTAAAATTTTTAAAATTTTAATAAAAAAGAAAATAAAATGCTAAAAAAAAAAATATAAAATAATAAAATAATAATAATAATAAACCAATAAGAAGAAAAAGGAAAGAATAAAAGAAATAGAAAAAAAAAAATAAAGCTAAAAATAAAAAAAAAAATTTGTAGTGTAAAAATAGTTATTTTTTATTATTTAATTAAAAAATAATATAAAAAATAGTAAGATGAAATAAGCAACATAAATAATTCAATAGCACTTCCACTTCTACTAATAATAAAAAGAATATTAAAAATAAATAAGAATAGATAATGAATTAGTTGATCAAATAATACTCAAATACATGTTAATTTAATTTTTACATTGAGTACTTTTGTTCAGCAAAGGAAGTGAGCTGGGGTTCCATAGAAAAGGGGTTTCAGGTGAGGTTTTTAATGTACCTTGCTGGATTCGAGTGCCACGTTCTGGCCAATGGCCTCCTCTGGATGCAGACATTTGATGGTTCCTTAACTCCTGTTTTGGATCCCACCCTTCATGGTGGCCCTGCGGTGGATGCCAGGGCTCAGAGTCAGGGGATGGGGCCCCCCTTGGGGTCAGTCTGATCATGCTTGCTATTGGGATTCCCTTCCCCCCTGGATTATTTTTGGTTTTTACACCGGGGGATTCGGCCTTGTTGTAGACATTGCCTCTGCCTCACCCTTGGATTGCTCATCTGAGTCCTGTTGTTCTATTCTGAATACAAAAATAATTAAATATGTAATTCTCACCCCTATATGGGTTCATTTGAGGATATGCAGACAGTCATTGTGTGCGCTCGGATCAATAACAACGGCTTGCAGTTCATGGTATTTCAAAAACGCTTTTTCCAAAAATCCAGCGCTTTCCATCAAAGCAGGAAACTTTCTACATCAGAAGCAGGAGAATAAAATGAGCCACTACTAAGCTCACGCATTTTTAATTATGTTTTGTTGTTTCCCCCTGTGAACAAACGCGGACCTTTCTCCATTCTATTCTGACACTTTCAGGGGCCCGTTCCCGAGATAGGTGCAGGTCCTTGATGTAGGACCTGCGCTTACCAGACTTTGATGCAATATCTTATTAACATGCCTTAAAGTCTATGGTGTGAACCACTTAATAGATTCACTTATTAGATCGGGTCAATACTGATAAAAGGACAAAATGAATACTGTAGGAAATTTTTTAATACCGTCTTAAATTTAGACATAATATTAGGTAAGACGCTCAGAAGAGGCACCAAATGAATCTAGTAGAGTGTGAGGAGCAATTGATTTGGGATATCTTCCTAGACGTGCTAGACTCTAGTGTTGCTCACATTTCTCCTTGTTCCATTTGACACCAGTTCAGCCGCACAAGGGACAAATTTGGTTTGGGGACAGGGTTTTTTTTTCATCTTTTATTTTTGGGGGAGAGGGGGGAATTAATGTACCCATTTTACAGCGCACTAGCTTCCGTGGCTCTGTTGCTCCATCACTTCTACTAGTATTTGGTATCCGATGAAGGTGACACAAGAGCGATAGCACCACAAGAATGGAAGCACCAGGGATGGGAAAGTTACCTATTCATAGTTACATAATTAGTGCAGTTGAAAAAAGACACGTGTCCATCAAGTTCAACCAAGGGTAGGGAAAAAGTAGTTGAAGGGAGAGAGACAAGGATTTTAAGCCCAGCCTCCCCACTGGTGAATGCCCTGGAACGCACAAGGCAAGAACCAATCTGCTCCAGGGAAGACCCCATCTCTGACCCCAGAGCCACCACCAGCCAGGATCCAGAATTTTACATAGATACGTATGTATTAATATTCTTTAGTTTGAGGTAATTATCTAAGCCTTCCTTGAAACTCCCAACTGTTCCTGCTGTGACAAGCTCCTCAGGTGGCTATTCCACAGATTTACAGTTCTTACAGTGAAGAACGCTTTTCTCCTCTGGAGATTGAATCCTTTTTTTTCTCTAGCCGAAGGGAATGTCCCCTTGTCTTTTGAGGGGGCTTTACATGAAATAATTTTTCCCCATACTTTTTGTAGGGACCATTTATATATTTATATAAATTAATCATGTCCCCCCGGATCCGTTTTTTCTCAAGACTAAATAAGTTCAATTCTACTAACCTCTCCTCATAACTAAGATGCTCCATTCCCCTTATAAGTTTGGTTGCTCGTCTTTACACTCTCTCTAGCTCCATTACATCTTTTCTAAAAACTGGAGCCCAGAACTGAACAGCATAAATCAGTAAAAAAGTAACCCCAAATAAGGGTAAGGGTTCTAAGGACTTTTTTTTTTATGAATTTACCCAAAAATTGATTCAGGTTAACCTGAATCAAAGCGTTTGGATTCTCATCAAATATGACTTTGACCCAAATTTAAAGCTCAATAATATTGGTCACTTCTCATGCACTTCTTGGTTGGCTTAATTTTGACCTGTATTTTGCACCGAAAGAAAGACGCACACCATTAATGGGTGCATTTTATGCCAAATGTTCTGCCAACAATGTACGTTAGAGAAGTTCCTGATAAGTGTGAGCGTAGTTTCTGTACAAGGGCATGGGAGATAGTGAACTCGCTATATTCAATTTCCTATATCAATGCATGTGGAGGCCCAGTGAGGAAGATGCAAAGGATTCACTTCAGGTAGTTTATTGACTGTACCTTGAGAGTTGACACAGGGAACAACATATATGCAGTCAAAACAAGTTCTCCTCTCCATCTCTCTGCAACATGTTCTGGACAAGATGGAGATACAGCAACAATGTGACAGGATGTGACCTCACAGAACAGGAGGAGATACACAAAGCAAAGCACACCAAACATAGCATATAATATTAATGCAATATAACACTGGATTCTGTTGGAAGCCATAGCTAAGACAGCACAGTGAGCCGTATCTCCTTTGAGGTGTAGTGAGGTGTACAATGTGTTAAAACAATTAAGAAATCTGAAGTTACGTTTTGGCAGAATTTTAATTATACTATATTATACTATAGTATATACTATAGTATATACTATATATACTATATTATACACTGTATTATACTCAGTAAATCTCCTGCCATATTTTTACACCTAATACAGGAACTGTGGGGGCGGAGCATGATCCCAGGACTCTTGGTGTCCTTTGGATCCACATGTCATGCTCCACCCCCTCAGACTCTACTCCAGACTTATAACAGGACATCAGCTCTAAGGTCCAAACTATTTTTTTTTTCAGTTTTTTTAATCATTTACCACGACCCATAATTTATTTTTAATTTTACTACTTTCATTGATTTTTTTTTTTTTTTTTTTGCAGGATGACATATTTTTATGACACCATTGAATGCACCATATAATGTATTTGGGAGCCAAATATATTAAAATATTTTGCGTAATGGAATTGGAATTAGAAAGAAAAAACACAATAGTTCAATTTTTATTTATTTATTTGGAGGGGTTGAGTTGTTTTTACTGAGTTCATGAGAGAAATAAAGGTCAGTACAGTTTCATTTCTACTAAATTTATACAGTTTTCATTATGTTTCACTATTAAAACTATAATACAATTTAATATAACTTTTTTATTTTTATGCCATTAAACCTGTGATGGCTCATTTTTTGTGGGACAAGGCCTAGTTTTTATTGGTACCAAATTATATATGCAACTTTTTTGATTGTCTGTTATTTAATTTTTTGGGGATGTGGGATGACAATTCTGGCATTTTTTTGATTACTATGCTGTATGAATACGATATTGTATTAAATCGTTTTTTGATGGATGTGGCAAGATCAATTATGTAATTTTTTTTTCGTTTTTAATTTGGTAAATGGAAAAAGGGAGGTTTATAGAATCTTGTATTTATTTTTTGAACTTTTGTATATTTTTGTATATTTTAAAAAAAAAATTTACACTTTTTTTTCCCTAACATTTAATCCCACCAGAGGACTTGAACATGCAATCGTTTGATCACTTGTACTCTAGACTTTAGTTCTGATGTACATAGTGATTTCATTGATCTCCTAACATGTTCATGGCAACCATGGAGTCCTTCATTAGACCTCGAGGTGCCATGACAACCAAATGGCAACCCATGATTGTGGTGGGGTTTATCGAATGGCGGAAGAGGGCACCTCAGCCCTTTCTAACTGCTTGCCTGCTGAAGTTGCATTGGCCATGGCATTTAAACTGTTAAATCATTGGGATCAGAGCTGTCTCGGATCATGGTTGTAATGCATGGAGCACATATGGATTGGACTCAGTTCCCTTCGTGGTTCCCTGACGCACTGGCACTTCATGGTTCTCTAAGGAGTTAAGGTTCAATGAAGACCGTGTAGAGTATAAAATATTGTCCAAGGTAAATGGTCAAATTCAGCAAGATATTTGATCTGTGGACAGTATGTTATGGAGCAGGAATAGCTGAGCAGATTGATGTATAGTTTAATAGAGGAAGATTCAGCGAAACTTGCAATTTATTCATTTAACTTAACGCTTATTCTGGTTAAGGAGTCCAGTTACTGATAACACCGCCCACTGGACTCCTTAACCCAGAATAAGCGGTGAGTTAAATTAATAACTTCCTAATTCTACTGGCTCATTCCCTATAAAACTACTCATCAATCTGCTCAGCTTCATCTGCTCAATAACATGGTGTCTGCAGATCAGATATCATGTTCAATGTGACAGATTCCCTTTAATCTTCCCTTTGTCTAAAACTGTAATGAAACCAGGTTTGGACTGGCCCACAAAGTAAGCCCTTGGTTGGCCCCTAAGCATGGTGGGTGCTTGGGAATAGCAGGTCTGGGTCAGCTTTCCAAGGAAAAAGGCAGAAAAAGGGAGTCAGAAAGCAAGAGGAATGTGCAATATGTGCAGATGTTGTAGAATGGGCCCCAAGAATCATCTCCTTTTATGGGTCCAAATACTTAAATTCACTGCTGGGGCTTAAGTATCAATTTTACTGGTGGGCCAAGAATCAACTCCACTGGTGGGCCCCAAGAATCAACTCCACTGGTGGACTCCAAGAATCAACTCTACTGGTGGGTGCCAAGAATCAACTCCACTGGTGGCTCTATGAATCAACTCCATTGGTGGGTCCCAAGAATCAGCTCCACTGGTGGCTCCAAGAATCAACTCCACTGGTGGACCCCAAGAATCATCTCTACTGGTGGGCCCCAATAATCATCTCTAATGGTAGACCCCAAGAATCAACTCCATTGGTAGACCCCAAGAATCATCTCCCCTGGTGGCCCCAATAATCAACTCCACTGGTGGTCCCAAGAACCAACTTCACTGGTGGCCCCAAGAACCAACTTCACTGGTGATCCCAAGAACCAACTTCCCTGGTGGCCCCCAAGAATAATCTCTATTGATGGGCCCCAAGAATCATCTCTACTGGTAGACCCCAAGCATCAACTCCATTGGTGGGCCCCAAGAACCAACTTCACTAGTGGGCCCCAAGAATAAATTTCACTGGTGGTCCCAAGAATCAACTCCACTGGTGGGCCCCAAGAATAAACTCCACTGGTGGGCCCCAAGAATCAACTCCACTGGTGGGCTCCAGGAATCTCCACTGGTGGGATCCAAGAATCACCTCCACTGGTGGGCCCCAAGAATCAACTCCACTGGTGGACCCCAAGAATCAACTTCACTGGTGAGACCAAGAATCAGCTCTACTTGTGGGCCCCAAGAATCAACTCCACTGGTGGGTCCAAGAACCAACTTCACTGGTCGGACCAAGAATCAGCTCTACTTGTGGGCCCCTGGCTCCCCATTTCGCCCCTGATCATAACCATCACTATATTTTTTTATAGAAAAGGTTTTGCATTCATCAGTTAAGTCTTAGAAAAATAATTCTACTGTTTTCCTACAAAAGTAAAACACTCAATTTACAGAATGAAGCATAAACGGCAATAACAATAAACGACCATAATAATATAACGTTACAGAGCTGGACGTGCAGACCCTGCGCTGACAGACTTAATGATCACCTCTCTCTGTGGCAAGGAAGATCGGTTTTCGGAGATCATCAATCTTGCGGGTGCTTGCCATGCAGGAGCTTTGCTAGGAGGAGAATCTCAATGATGCATTAAACCATTAAGCAGATTTCTGTTCGGCACATACAAAGTATTTGAAGATACAGAGCACGGAATCCTGAATTGGATTATGGATATCTAAGAGATACAATTTTTCATTTTTCTTAGTCCAATATCAGCAAACATAACAGGGCTGCATATTAAACATGGCTACTGGTGGTTTTTAAAATATATATATCTTTTTTTTTTAAAAACTACTGCAGACGCTGAAAACTAATAAACAACTTTAAAACACATTAGAAGTGATGGGGCGGGCTAATTAGGGTCAGGGTGCCAGAATTCTGGCTTGTAATGCACTAAAAGGCAGAAAATCCAATTTATTTTCAAAAGTTTTTCAAGTTTCATTGAGTTAGAAAATGCCCTTGCTTTATTTATGGCGCATCCGTTTTTAGGTACATTCAAGCCTAAAAAAAAATCGCAAGAAAGTCTGGAGGAGTTTCTAATTCTACATTATTAAAAATTCTAGAACTCGCTGATATACTTTGTGTTTTAAAGGGGTTGTCTCACTACAAAGAATAGCTTTCAAAATGTAGGGAACAGTAAATGAAGACGTTTTCCAATTATATTGCTTTGTTCATTTTTTTTTGTTGAGGAGCTACAAATGATTTTATCACCTTCTGAGGACTTTCTAGTTCTCCAAGTGACCGACCTATGTACTCCTTCTCCCCTTCTGTTTGTTCAATCTGATACCAGGGAGTGAAGTCATTACACAGGTTGCAGCCAGCAGTGTGAGAGCTTGTGTGTTATCTGATCTTTCAGACAAAAGACAATAATTACTCTACTGTTTACATTAGCTCAGAAGCTTCTCCGGACCTCAGAGAAGGTAATTTATTTAATCTAGACTAAAACAGAGAAGTCTGAATACACGGAGCTCATAGGCTAATTACAGACAGCTTGACCAGGAAGTGACAGAGCAAAGCAGCATTATTTCACTCATGCATCCTATGAAACTTTGAGATGAGACAACCTCTTTAAGTCCTCTCAATGATCAAGATTTCCGTTTGCTGTCAGTGAATGAGAGCACTTCTTTTTACATTCTTAGGCAGCAAACCCTTGACTAAACAGCCTGGACCAGACTGATACAGTTTTTTTGTCGCTCTGTCTCTGATTGGGCGTAGTGACGCATCCCCCTTTTTTCTAGCCTATCACAGCAAAGGTTTATTCCCCATAGCGTATAGTGAAGATTGTTGGTCCTCCGCTGATTGGTGGATTTAATCTCCATAGACTATAATGGTCTGTTTGTCCCTCTGTCTCTGATTGGATGGAGGCGACCCAACTAGAGATGAGCGAACAGTAAAATGTTTGAGTCGAACTTGGAACAGTAGCGGTGTTCAGTTCGAGGTTCGATTTGAACTCGAACCCCATTAAAGTCAATGGGAGAAGATGTTTTGGTTAATTTTTATACCTATACAAGTGAGGAGTAGCTGGAATTACCATCCATAACAGTAAACTGGATACAAGGAACAACTTAGAGAAGAAAATTTGGCCTAAGGGGCTGTTCACATGGCACAAAACAAATACCGGTCGGCACACGGCCGCCGGGGATGGCTTTTCTCCGCGGTTTGCAGAGAAAAACCCTCCCATTTCACATAGACATATTCATCTTCCGTCCGAACACCGGACGGAAGAATGAACAAGTTCTATGTTTTTCTGACCGCCGGCCGGAAAATCCGTGCAGTGGGGACTGCTGCACGGATTTTCCATTAAGGTCCATGTAAAAGTTTTTCAGCCGGTTTGCAGCCGGTTTTCAATACCGAGAACCGGCTGAAACACCAGCTGAAAAACCGTGCCGTGGGGACATGGCCCAAGAGTAATAGTAAAAAATTGAGAGGCCAAATATTTTGAAATGCCTTCTGACTCCAACCACATTGTGTCATCAAAGAGTTCTTCAGAATATGGAT
Organism: Phyllomedusa bahiana; assembly: GCA_025379985.1. Lineage (NCBI taxonomy): Eukaryota > Metazoa > Chordata > Amphibia > Anura > Hylidae > Phyllomedusa > Phyllomedusa bahiana. The sequence continues at coordinate 46,723 of JAODAL010019627.1, forward strand.
TATTTTGAGTGTTCTGTATATTGGGTTGACATTCGGCCAGTGTTTGCTTCAGGTTGGACTGATGATGATGATATTTGTGGTCGTGACTGAGAGGAAGAGGAGGTAAAACCGCTGGATGCAGGGTCTGATAACCACTGAAGAACAGATTGGCGACGCTCTTCAGTACTGAGATTCACAGGGAAACGACCAAGCGATGACAGGCCTGACAGCCCTGCGACTGACGATGTGCTCGCTTGTGTGTTGTCTGGAGCACTGGAAGGAGTGCCTTATCTCGTACTTCTATCTCCACTTCCTATGCTCCTCTTTGCTCACTTACCACCAGGCTTGGACTGGGCCGCCGGGGGATCGGTGAATCCCCCGGTGGGCCCCCCCTGAGCTTCTGTGGGCCCCTGAGGCAGTGCCGCCGGCCTCCGGCCGCGCGTCCGGTCACTGAACGCCCGGGACCTGCGTCCCGAGCGCTCTGAGCTCGGGCCCCGGAGTCGGGGACTAATGTCCCCGACTCCCGGGGCTGCGCGGTGTCAGCGGAGCACAGCGCCACTAGCGCTGCGCCGACCGCTCTGGCAGGCTTAAGCCAATAGGCCTTCAGCCTGCCAGACGCCGGCCCCTACTGCTGACGTAGGCGCGCGGTGACGTCACTTCACCGCGCTGCCTATGCAGGGTGGCAGTAGAGGCCGGCGGGGAGATCAGTGCGGCAGGAGTGGGAGCCGGAGCCAGGTAAGTGGCTGTTTGTTTGTTTTTTTAACTACCTAAAGGGGCCCTGGCTACCTAAAAGGGGGGCCCTGGCTACCTAAAAGAGGGCCCTGGCTAATATAATGGGGCCCTGTCTACCTAAAAGGGGGGCCCTGGCTAGTGAAAGGGGGCCCTGGCTAATGAAAGAGGGCCCTGGCTAATGGAAGGGGGCCCTGGCTAATGAAAGGGGACCCAGGCTAGTGAAAGGGGGCCCTGGCTAATGAAAGGGGGCCCTAGCTAATGGAAGGGGGCCCTGGCTAATTGAAGGGAGCCCTGGCTAATGGAAGGGGGCCCTGGCTAGTGAAATGGGGCCCTGACTAATGAAAGGGGGCCCTGGCTAGTGAAAGGGGGCCCTGGCTAATGGAAGGGGGCCCTGGCTAATGGAAGGGGGCCCTGGCTAATGAAAGGGAACCCTGGCTACCTACAGGGGGGCCTAACTACCTACAGGGGGTCATGACTGTCTAAGGGGGCCATAACTACCTACAGGGGGCCCTGACTGTCTAAAGGGGCCCTGACTACCTACAAACTAAAGGGGGCCCTGACTTCCTGCACACTAGCTAAAGGAGGCCCCTAACTGCCTGTATACTACCTAAAGGAGACCCCTAACTGCCTGTCTACCTAGTAATATAATTGAGAGGGAAGCAGCCCATAGTTGTAGCATTATCTCCAGGGACTAAGTCCTCTCCCCAACCTCCAACCCCTTAGGGTACAAGTTATGGCTTGTACCCGTTCTCCCACCCCTGGGAAGTTTGTACAGAGGTGGGAATAGATAAAGAGTTGCTGGAAAATTGAGGATTCTAAATATTTGTGTGTAAACTCTGCAGGAATGATTCGTGGCCTGGACAAGTCATCATGGCGGTGTGGAACGGATGCAATACAAAAGGGAATAAGAACGACTCATCAGATAAGACATCTCCGGTGAGTCCCTGGAGGTCAGGGGTTATGTTACTTCTATATTTGATCAGTGCTGTATTCACTGTAATGTGATGTGACCTGAGCTGGTGTCTGACCCTCTATGTGGTCTCTATATGGCGGTGTTGTAGGTTATGCCTGAGCTGGTGTCTGACCTCTATGTGGCCTCCATATGGTGGTGTTGTGTAGTTATACCTGAGCTGGTGTCTGACCCCTATGGCCTCTATATGGTAGTGTTGTAGGTTATTCCTGAGCTGGTGTCTGACCTGTATGTGGTCTCTAAATGGCGGTGTTGTAGGTTATACCTGCGCTGGTGTCTGTCCTCTATGTGGTGTCTATATGGCGTTGTTGTAGGTTATACCTGAGCAAGCGTCTGACCTCTTTGTGGTCTCTATATGGTGGTGTTGTAGGTTATACCTGAGCTGGTGTCTGACCCCTATGTGATCTCTATATGGCAGTGTTGTAGGTTATACCTGAGCTGGTTTCTGACCTCTATGTGGTCTCTATGTGGCGGTGTTGTAGTTTATACCTGAGCTGGTGTCTGACCTCTATGTGGTCTCTATATGGCGGTGTTGTAGGTTATACCTGAGCTGGTGTCTGACCTCTATGTGGTCTCTATATGGCAGTGTTGTAGGTTATACCTGGGCTGGTGTCTGACCTCTATGTGGTCTCCATATGGCGGTGTTGTAGGTTATACCTGAGTTGGTGTCTGGCCTCTATGTGGTCTCTATATGGCAGTGTTGTAGGTTATACCTGAGCTGGTGTCTGATCTCTGTGTGGTATCTATATGGAGGTGTTGTAGGTTATACCTGAGCTGGTGTCTGACCTCTATGTGGTCTCTATATGGCAGTGTTGTAGGTTATACCTGAGTTGGTGTCTGACCTTTATGTGGTCTCTATATGGCAGTGTTGTAGGTTATACCTGAGCTGGTGTCTGACCTCTATGTGGTCTCTATATGTGGTGTTGTAGGTTTTACCTGAGCTGGTGTCTGACCTCTATGTGGTCTCTATATGGTGGTGTTGTAGGTTATACCTGAACTGCTGTCTGACCTCTATGTGGTCTCTATATGGGCGGTGTTGTATGTGGACTATTGAGGGGGATATTGTATGTGGGTGGAGGGGATATTGTATGTGGGTGGAGGGGGATATTGCATGTGGGTGGAGGGGGATATTGTATGTGGGTGGAGGGGGATATTGTATGTGGGTGGAGGGGGATATTGTATGTGGGTGGAGGGGATATTGTGTGTGGGTGGAGGGGGATAGTGTATGTGGGTGGAGGGGGATATTGTATGTGGGTGGAGGGGGATATTGTATGTGGGTGGAGGAGGATATTGTATGTGGGTGGAGGGGGATATTGTATGTGGGTGGAGGGGGGATATTGTATGCGGGTGGAGGGGGATATTGTATGTGGGTGGGGGGATATAGATGGAGCTACTTAGCCCTGTGTCTATGATTTGTTAGACTGACAAATGTGTGACTAACTTGCTATTGTACTACACAATATAGTTCTGTTTTGCACACTGTATTATGTGGTAAAATGGGCGCATTTATGTCCGAGAGGCCGGTAATATTTTCATGTACAGTAGGGTGGGCCCCCCAAGATCAACTCCCCTGTGGGCCCCAGACCTCCCAGTCCGACACTGCTTACCACCTCTAGTTCTCTCCATGTTCAAAAGCTAAATGTTATAGCTCTGCGCGTGGCACAAGATAAATGTCATAAAAAAGAGAAAAGTGTATATATATTTGTTGATCACAATAATGCACTGGTATATTACAGCGTCATGTGGACTTAAAATCTGGCAAAATTACACTTTTTGTCGTTGAGTAAGATTTAACAACAGAGAGAACTCTATATCTTGGATATAGATCTGTATGACAATAACACACGGTCTACTTGAAAGGTATTTCACCCCCAAAACTGCCAAAAATTAACTTTTCACCAACCAACCACTATTTAGAATATATTTCTTTGTATAGGAGATTTGGAGACTGTGTGTTATAAAATAATTTCACCCTCAATACTGCAAAAACAAAACTTTTGGACCTTTGGGCACAGAGTATGACAGAGTATTATTAAGAAAATCCAAGCACTCTGTGTAATATATATATATATATATATATATATATATATAAAATATTTATATATATATATATATATATATATATATATATATATATATATATATATATATATATATATATACACATACACTAGAAAACAATATTTGGGGCTTTGCACATCCAAAAACTTTTTTGACAAAAAATTAGTGTAGGTGCACATTGGTGTGCCAACAATATACATACACATTCCAATATCAGCAGCACACTGTCAGCTAAAGAAACTATCAAGAAAGCATATAGGAAGATCGGGAGGTGGGCTTAAGCAGTTTTAATCAAAACTGTGAACTAAGAACCTCAAAAAAAAATTCATATATCCTGAATAGCAGAAATGCTTTTTCAAAAATTCCTATATACCTTTTGATAGTTTCTTTAGTTGATAGCGTGCTGCTGCTTATTGAAATGTGTATGGATATTGCTGCCACACCAGTGCGCACCTATGCTTATTTTTTTCAAAAACGTTTTTGGATGTGCAAAGCCAAATATTGTTTCTAGCTTGTGTATGGGGGACTGGCTGCCTCCTTGTTGGTTTTTCGCACTCCACCCACCTTCACAGGTTTTTAAATCAATGCAGTGTACTTAGTAGCTGCTGCCTTCACTCCCTGAAGTATGGAGGTCTGAACAGGCCCTAAAGAGAGGTAATGTTAGTGTAAGAACCCACCTGCATTTGAGTTCCCCTTGATGATCGGGAGGTGGGCTTAAGCAGTTTTGATAAAAAATGTGAACTAAGAACCCCAAAAAAAATGTCATGTATCCTAAATAGCAGAAATGCTTTTTCAAACATTCCTATGTGCTTTTGGATAGTTCCTTTAGTTGATAGTGTGCTACTGATATTGGAATGTGTGTATATATATATATATATATGTATATATATATATATATGTATACATATACACAGTGCCTAATTATTTATATTCAGTATAATGTTCTGCTGTGGATGGAGAACAACTAAGTTCTTTTTAATCATTTTAGCAAATTCTATTTGATTCTATTTTTGAGCTTCTTTGTGTAATGTTGCTGCGGTTGAAGGATCTTTTACTCTTAATTTCAACAGAATTGTCCGGTAAATACGCGCCCGGCGCAGGAACAGCCCCTTTATCGATCCTTCTAAAAGAGTTAAAATTTCGTAAAATCTAATTAAATTCCAAGAGATTAATTAAATCCACATGAATTTCTTCTCTGATCTATTACACAATTGATCATTGAGAAATTTCAGTCCTTGGTACAATAAGGTTAATTATACAAATTGATCAATGGATGGGGGGGTAAAGGGGAGAAAGAATTAATTGTATTAAATGGCAGCGTGTCAGGACGTCCTGATGTAGATGACATTCAGATGTGACTAATAGACAATATATCATCTGCGGATCCATAATTCATCCTTTGTAACTTGTATTATTAGGATTTTATTGTATGAGGGAGTGCAGCTAATAACCGCTGCATTGTCAACTATATCAGAAAGAGGCGTAAGATGGAGATTCTGGGACCCTGTGCAAAACATATATCGGGGTCCCCTCCTACCATGAGCTTCTTATAATACTGGTGTCTTCCTATGTGTCAGAAAGCCCCCTTTATGCAGCAATGCACCCCTTACAGATTCTAATTTTGTATCAGCCTCTTGATATAATGATATATAACTATAGCACAATAGCTAAGAAGGGTTGAACAATTCAAAGTGTTTCTTATGGTTGATGTAAGTAATAGACCACATAAAGTAGTGAGATAATGATACATTATAACATAGTATAGTATAGGCAGGGTTTATAAAGCTACTCTCTACTAGTGTTGAGCGATTATTATCGACAAACTTGAAATCGGCACAGTTATTATGTTGATCGAAATTTTTAGATCATGCGATAATTTAGGTTAAAATCTGTGCATCTTCTATTAAGATCGCGCCATTTTCGGTGCTTCCTGTCATTTTGGCGGCCAGCAAATCAGATTACAGAATAGAGCAGGGTGAGATGTGTGTGCGACGTCATGACTGGGATGTGTATGGTTGCGATTGGCTGGGAAAATCACATGACCTCGTTTTACATAGAACAGCGTTTCCTGTTCAGCCTCAGTGTCTCTCAGCGTCTCATAGGGATAGGACCTGCGTTCTGCCTGTGGCCAAACAGCTCAGCGAAATTAGTCTATTTCTGCACAGAGAAACCTCTACTATTAGCTGTGATCCTTACAAATTAGTTAGATTAGAGATTGGAAGATTTTATGTAGTTAGCTAGAGAATTTTAAAGGAGCATCTACCGCCCTACATTCCCGGGACGAGTGGTGGGGGCCCGCGGGCACACACAGACAATCTCTATAAAGAATACTGGATAAAGTTCACCAAGACTTAGTGTAGACATTGCACTGCAATAGCTTTATTATTAACAGTTTTCTATTGAAATATTTCCTGGATATTGGGCAGCCTGAACTTATAGGATACACATCTTTTCTAGTAACTGCAGGTCTCTTTGTTAGGTGCAAAACTCCACTTTTATTATCAGTATACATTTCAGATAGGTGTTCATTTTCAATTTTGCCCATTCCACTTTGTTGATATATCTACCTTGCACTTAAATTTGAATCCAGCAATTTTATAGTCACCACAGGTGATGATTGAAAGGTGCCAAAAATATCTTGTATTATACGAATACATAACAGATACGTGTTTTTTGACTTTGGCGCACTACAGCTTTGTTCATTGAGGCAGCTTTCACTTAAATCTGAATCCAGCAATTTTATAGTCACCACAGGTGAATTGAAAGGTGCCAAAAATATCTTGCATTGTACGAATACATAACAGATACATGTTTTTTGACTTTGGCGCACTACAGCTTTGTTCATTGAGGCACCTTGCACTTAAATTTGAATACAGCAATTTTATAGTCACCACAGGTGAATTGAAAGGTGCCAAAAATATCTTGTATTATACGAATACATAACAAATACGTGTTTTTTGCACTTTTGCCCAGTCCAGATTTGTTGATAGACACCTTGCACTTAAATTTGAATCCAGCAATTTTATAGTCACCACAGGTGAATTGAAAGGTGCCAAAAATACCTTGTATTATACGAATACATAACAGATACGTGTTTTTTGACTTTGGCGCACTACAGCTTTGTCCATTGAGGCAGCTTGCACTTAAATCTGAATCCAACAATTTTATAGTCTCCACAGGTGAATTGAAAGGTGTCAAAAATATCTTGTATTATACGAATACATAACAGATACGTGTTTTTTGACTTTGGCGCACTACAGCTTTGTTCATTGAGGCAGCTTGCACTTAAATCTGAATCCAGCAATTTTTATAGTCACCACAGGTGAATTGAAAGGTGCCAAAAATTCTTGTTATTATACGAATACATAACAGATACGTGTTTTTTGCACTTTTACCCAGTCCAGATTTGTTGATAGACACCTTGCACTTAAATTTGAATCCAGCAATTTTATAGTCACCACAGGTGAATTGAAAGGTGCCAAAAATACCTTGTATTATACGAATACATAACAGATACGTGTTTTTTGACTTTGGCGCACTACAGCTTTGTTCATTGAGGCAGCTTGCACTTAAATCTGAATCCAGCAATTTTATAGTCACCACAGGTGAATTGAAAGGTGCCAAAAATATCTTGTATTATACGAATACATAACAGATACGTGTTTTTTGACTTTGGTGCACTACAGCTTTGTTCATTGAGGCAGCTTGCACTTAAATCTGAATCCAGCAATTTTATAGTCACCACAGGTGAATTAAAAGGTGCCAAAAATATCTTGTATTATACGAATACATGACAGATACGCGTTTTTTGACTTTGGCGCACTACAGCTTTGTTCAATGAGGCAGCTTGCACTTAAATTTGAATACAGAAATTTTATAGTCACCACAGGTGAATTGATAGGTGCCAAAAATACCTTGTATTATCCGAATACATTTCAGATACGTGTTTTTTCACTTTGGCGCAGGCCAGCTTTGTTGATAGATCTACTTTGCAGTTATATTTGAATCCAGCAATTTTGTTTTGATTTGAGGGATTTGAGAATAGCTGTGATTTGCCGTCTTTTAATAAGAGACTTTCCAAAACTCTTCCATACCTTCTCAAATTTGTATATTTCTGAACATGGAGCGAAATTCAGGTGGTAAGCGAGCAAAGAGGGGGGTAGGACATGAGGTAGAGGTACGAGAGAAGGTGCTCCTTCCAGTGCTGGCGACAACACGCATGCCAGCGGATCGTCAGTTGCAGGACCGTCAGGCCTGTCATCGCTGGGTCAGGGCCCTGTGAATCTCAGTAACGAACAGTGTCGCCAATCTGTCCTTCAGTGGTTAATGCAACCTGCATCCAGCAGTCTTACCTCCTCGTCCTCTCAGTCACGGGGCCACAAATGTCGTCATCAGCATCACCAGCTTCCATCCAACATGAAGCAGCCCAAATGTCAACTCGTGTACCCATCACTGTGGATAATCCATTTTCTGAAGACCTCTTTGATGACAAAATGCGGTTGGGGTCAGAAGGCATGTTAAAAGATCAAGAGGCCAAAGAGGATGATTTTCTCTGCTCTGACGCCCAGTTACTGATGCCATCAGAGGAGGAGAAGGAAGCCGGTCAATCGGCAAAAATCCCGGGCGGTCGGCAACGCTTTGCAGTCCCTCTTGCTTGTAGCCCGCAGCTCCTGGATGCAGAATGTCAGGACGAAGAAGTCACCTGTATTGATGATGATGATGATGACATTGCGGATCCAACGTGGCTTTTCAGCAAATTTTCTTGCGAAACGCTTCATCCCCTGGACGAGGGGGAAGGGGAAAGATGGGGTAGTGTCAGTACGGGTTCCCCCTCAAAAAAAGGGGGAAAAGGGCGGTCACAAAAAGTCCCCTGATATGATTCCGCCAGCCACGGTCAGCGCAAACCCACCTCCCCCGCTTATCGCCGTCAAAAAAAGGCCGAGGAAACCCCCAAGGGCCCGGGCCCTTTTTTTGAGCAAGCCTTTTATTCACCCAGCGATGTTTATATTTCCCCCCCTTTTTCCGTAAAAGCAAAAAGTAAGGGAAGAAACCTTTTGGTGGTTAACCGCCCCCACCCATGGGCCTTTTGTCACATGGGAGGGGAATGCCCTGGAAGGGGGAAATGGGGGCAACACTTTGCCCCAAAAAAGGGGGAACCGAAAGCCGGGGGCCCCCAACCACTGTCACACCCTCTGTCTCCGCCTCCTCCTCTCCTCCCCACCACCCCAAGCGTTCCTCACTGCCCATTTTTCTCCCGGGGTCCAGATCAGGGGGGTCGCCTTTTCCGGGTTCAGCCCCCACCGGGCGGGCCGGAAATACCAAACCCGCCAAAACCCCCAGAGACCCATCCCCAAAACCCCCCCCTTTCCTCCCGCCAGTTTGAAAGGAAACCCGCACGCTGTAAAGCGGCCCGTCTAGCAGCCAGCCCCTTTTGTCTTCCAGGGTTTGGGGGGCAGAAGAAACAAATTTAACCTAAACCCTCCCCCAAAGCCAAAAGCCTGAATTGGCGCATTGGCCCGGGTTTTGGCCTTGGAAATGTTGCCCTTTTCCCTCCCGGTGGACACAGATGGGTTCCCCCACTTTATGGCCCCTTTCCTGCCCCCAATACCAGATGGGCCCAGCAGGGATTTCTTTGCCAAGGAAAAAAACCGTCCCGCCCTTTGGGCCGGCCACGTGTATCTAAAAATTTTAAAGCGCGTTTTCTGCATCTGTGGCCCCGGAAAAAAATCCATCTGACCACCGGGCACAGGACAAATAAGCACGGCCAAGGGCCCCTATATCTCTGTGACAGTCACTGGGTTTACTGGGTGGATGTCTCTGGGGGGGGGGGCGGTTGGGGTTTTCAGGCTTTGCGCACGCTCTTTCAAAAACCGCAGGGGGGGTGAGGGTTCTTTCCCCCAAGGTCCCTGGTGGCATCACGGGGCCCAGAGAAACCAGGCCCCCGTTTTTAAATTAAAATTTTGTCTTGGAGACCCTCCCAACACAGGTCCCGGAGCTGTGGGCGGCTCTCCGCAAATGAGGGGCCCCAGTGCGGGGTGGGTGCCAAGAACCTTGTGCCCGGCAAGGTGGGGGGGTGCGATAACAGGCCAAAATCCTGCTGGCCGCCCTTAAGATCGTAAAGGGTGGACGCATCCCCCTTTCCCCGGACATGTCATGGGAAACCCTTTTCGTCCCGAAAAATTTTTAAAGAGTACCCGGGGTCCCGGACTGCCCCGCTAGGAAGGTCGGGTCTAAGTTTTGCCTTTTCCCCCGGGTTTGCCCCCCTGTTGTCCCGCCCCGGCTGCGTTGCAAACGTCAGCTTGGCCTCCCCGTCAAACCGTCTCATATGTTGACGTGGCAACACGCTGTGTATTCCGACCCTCCACATGCTCACAGCGATTGTGGCAGCAGCCAATGCCATTAACGCATTACGAAGTGTACAGCATGGCCTGACAAGCAGCGGTGCGGACCAGCGGGGTGTTTGAGGGCCACCGAGATTGGGAGGCAGTGAAAGAGCTCTGCACCACCATTCCTTTGGGCCAGTTTTTTGAAGAAGCCACCAAAATGGTCACTGTGCGGACAATGCCCTTGTCAACATGACATTGTGGTGATCTTAAGTTCTGGAACGATCGTTGGACACTCCTGAAATAGACAGGTCCCGCCCAGCGTCGGAGGAGAGACGGACACAGATGGGGACATGGAGCCTTTCTCTCCGTCAAATCACAAGGCCCGACAGTTCACAATTTCATCGGTCTTCATTAGGCGTGGTTCGGGTCCCAGAGCTAGTGCAGAGGTGGCGCATCAGCTCTCAGGGTGCAATCATCTCAGGCAAGACAGGGCTGTGTTGAAGCTGTGGCCGGAGGCAGCGGAGGAGGAGGAGGAGGAGTATTCCTAGACACCCGACGTTACCGGACGTCCCTACTGCCGTGGATCGAGGTTGGCGTGAATTTGAAGGCGGAGGGGAAGAATTGAGGAATATCAGTTTGCTAGTCCCCTCGACCCAGAGGCTGGGAATCAAGGCTTCCAGTCTCTCACAAATGAGTGCTTGGATGCTCCATTTCCTCCAACATGATCCGTCCGCAATTAAGAGGCCAAACAAAATGAACAACAGTTACAGGTGGACCACCCTCCTGGTATCCCCGGTACAAAAACAAAACTAGCACTTTCCTTCCACCCACCCAAATAGAGAGTTAAATGCAGGAAATGGAGACCTTGCTGATTGATTCAACTGGAGGAACATCTGTTTCGTCTGCTTCAACGTTCTTCAAATGTCACGGTGGAACAACCATCAGCGACGTGAACAGCAGTAGCGGCTGGCCAAGTAGGCCGTATCGGCAGCAGCAGCAAGGTGGCAGAAGCCTAATGGGTGACCTCTGGCAATCTTTATTTACCACTCACCAACGCATGCAATGCAGTGCACAATCCAACACACAGAGATCAGCAAAGTCAGGTCACGAATCGCGTTCAAACCCCGATGTTTTGTATGTTTTTCCGGCCCCCAATGATTTGGGTATCCAAAAGGAGAATGGCCAGTGGTCCCACGCCATAGAGGTGTTGTTCTCCCCAGCAGCCAGCGTCATTTTGAGGGGACCTTCAGAAGCGGGGGGTCATTACAGACAAACGACCCCGGCTTTCACAGATAATTGGACGTTTGATTTCATCAAGATGAACAGGATGGATCTCGAGGGTTTTGGGGCCCCAATTGCAGAGGTCCCGTTAGTTGCCCGGTCTACTTCCATTCCTCTTAAAACAGAAATGGGTCCCTTTTTGAAAATTTTTTTTTTAAATGATCATTTTTTTACTGAAATTTTTTTCTCAATTCCCACGTTCTTTTTGGGGTTTTGGGGTTTTGCTGTGAGAGACTGAAAAAGCAGCAAGGTTTCTGACAACACCGTATTTCATTTACTATTTTATTTTTAAGAAGTTTTCACATTGTCAATTTTTTTTGAGGTCTGTTGCGTGAGATACAGCAATAATCATGGTCCTTTGGAACAGAAATGGGGTTTTAAGTGGATTTCTCCCTCACAATTTTTAATAGTGGGGGAGAATCATATTTTAAATTTTTTTCGTATGCTGTTTTTGAAATGCAGAAATACTACAGGCCCTTTTATAAAAAATTTTGTTTCTAAAGAAATTTGTTTTTACAATTGTCCAAAGTGGTCAAGGGTTTTTGCTTGATTTTTGGGGCATTTTGCTTTGAATGCACTATACTACAGGTCCTATTATAAAAAAATGTTGTTTCAACAGACATTTGTTCTTCACAATTGTCAAGAGTGGGCCCAAAGGGGGAGGTGCTTTCAGAAAACAGAATAGGAGGACACTGTTTAAAGGGCACATATTGCAAAAAGACTTGTTTTTGCAAGTCTTTAAAATAGCTATCAATCCCCGTCTGAGACAACCCTTTAAAAAACAATTAAAAAAAGGAAAAAAACATGGGGGATTCCTCCCATTTTAAAAAAGTTTTTTGAATTAAAAAACTAAAAAATTCATGTACAAAAAAAGTGGAAAAAAATTCCTCGAATTTTACAAGGGAGGTACGGAAAACTTGACAAGTGGTTTTTCAGAGGACATGGAGTATGGAGCACGGACAGAGAAAAATTTTACAGAGACAATTTCCTCTTAGCACGTTGAGTTAAATGAGAAAAAGAATGCCAAGATAAAGGGCCCCTGGGTGGACAGGAGCGTTAACCACCAGTATTTCCAAGTAAAGCTCAATTGGTCCCAACACTCATACGGAGGGGCAAGCACAAACCAGGACAGGGACAGTTATATGTCCAGTGAAACTAAAATGGTGGTTGTAAGACTACTTTTTTCTGCACTTTTTAAATTTGGTTGTCATGCAGGTTTGGGGCTCATGCTGTGGCCCAGGACAGGTATAGTAAATGTCCAGTGTAACTAAAATGGTGGTTGAAAGACTCCTTTTTCGGCACTTTAAATCTGGGGGTCATGCAGGTTTGGGGCTCATGCTGCGTTCCGGGGACAGGTATAGTCAATGTCCAGTTCATAGTAAGATGAGGGTTCAAATTCATACTGCCTTCTGGCACTTTTTAATTTGGGGGGTGATGCAGGTTTAAAAGGGGCAGGTGTGGTGCAAGACAGGGATAGTGAAATGGTGTGTGATTTTTTTTCTGTGGCTTTTTATCCCTAAGTGTGTTGCCTAAGATGTAGGACGTATCCCTTTGACTGTTGTGGATGTTAATTTCGCTTCTCCAGCCTTGTTGGGTGCCAAGAATGAAGGTGTTGTTGCTCTCCCATAGACTTTAATGGTCATCGCTCATAATCGACCACTCACTATCGACTATATTGTCGATGATGGTCGACTATCGACCACCGACCGATGTCGATGGCCAACGTAATCGCTCAACACTACTCTATACATATACAATGTATCACATTCTAGAACACTTTATAGCAAATATGGTTGTGGTCTTCGGTCTCAGGGAAAAGAGTTGACTAATTGGGTAATAGACCTCTGCATAAGTGTGTTAATAACGGATTGACTCTGGGCCTGACTCCTTATCTCCTTTTGTATGAACTTCTAAAAATAAAACCTGAGGGCTTTGACTCAATGAAGAAAGGAGATTCTCTGGACACTGTAAAGTTCTGCGTATTTTGACTCCTCTCTCTCAAGCACGCTATACTAATTAGAAAACCAAAATGAACGTCCTATTGGACGATTTTAGTCTGACCTAAATTATTACATTAACATAACTAACCTACAAAAGGTCAATAAAAACAAAACTGTAATAAAAATATTTCCTAAAAATCTAATTCATTGAATTATGAATAGTATTTGCTCCCTTCTCCCCAACATCACTTTGGATGTAATAAAGTGATTTTCCCACCATGCACTTATATGTATGATGGCATGACCATAGAACATAGTGCTCCCCTGTACTGGGAACTCCCATAGAGCAGAATGGAGAGAACACAGTGCTCCCCTGTACTGGGAACTCCCAAAGAACAGAATGTAGAACACAGCTCTCCCCTGTACTGGGATCTCCCATAGAACAGAATGGAGAACACAGCGCTCCCCTGTACTGGGAACTCCCATAGAACAGAATAGAGAACACAGCGCTCCCCTGTATTGGGAACTCCCATAGAACAGAATGGAGAACACACTGATCCCCTGTAGTGCGATCTCCCATAGAACAGAATGGAGAACACAGCGCTCCCCTGTACTGGGGAACTCCAAAAGAACAGAAAGGAGAACACAGCGCTCAGCTGTTCTGGGAACTCCCATAGAGGAGGATAGAGAACACAGCGCTCCCCTGTACTGGGAACTCCCATAGAGGAGGATAGAGAACACAGCGCTCCCCTGTACTGGGAACTCCCATAGAGGAGGATAGAGAACACTGCGCTCCCCTGTTCTGGGAACTCCCATACAACAGTATGGAGAACACAGCGCTCCCCTGTACTGGGAACTCCCGTAGAACGGAATGGAGAACACAGTGCTCCCCTGTACTGGAATCTCCCATAGCACAGAATGGAGAACACAGCGCTCCCCTGTACTGGAATCTCCCATAGAGGAGAATAGAGAACACAGCGCTCCCCTGTACTGGGAACTCCCATAGAACAGAATGGAGAACGTGGTGATCCCCTGTACTGGGAACTTCCATAGAACAGAATGGAGAACACAGCGCTCCCCTGTACTAGGAACTCCCATAGAACAGAATGTAGAGAACACAGCTCTCCCCTGTACTGGGAACACCCATAGAACAGAATGGAGAACATACTGATCCCCTGTAGTGCGAACTCCCATAGAACAGAATGGAGAACACAGCGCTCCCCTGTACTGGGAACTCCCATAGAGGAGGATAGAGAACACAACGCTCCCCTGTGCTAGGAACTCCCATAGAGGAGGATAGAGAACACAGCGCTCCCCTGTACTGGGAAGTCCCATAGAACAGAATGGAGAACACAGCGCTCCCCTGAACTGGGAACTCCCATAGAACAGAATAGAGAACACAGTGCTCCCCTGTACTGGGAACACCCATAGAACAGAATGGACAACACACTGATTCCCTGTATTGGGAACTCCCATAGAACAGAATGGAGAACATGGGGCTCCCCTGTACTGGGAACTCCCATAGAACAAAAAGGAGAACACGGCGCTCCCCTGTACTGGGAACTCCCATAGAACAGAATGGAGAACACAGCGCTCCCCTGTACTGGGAACTCCCATAGAACAGAATGAAGAGCCATGCACAGGCCAGACTAGATCTCCATTCTGATCCGACACTTTCCAGGGGTCCCATTCCCGAAGCAGGTGCAGGCCCTAGAGGTGGGATCCACAACTATCACAGTTTGAAAGCATAGCCTATCAATCAAGTACATGGTGGAAACACTGCTTTAAACTTATTGACATTAACGGCTTCATCCACTTTTTGTTAGAAGTCTCCCCTAAACAAGTGTTTGCTCCATGGACCCTCAGTGATTTGCTGTAATTATCAAACAAATCTGGCAGCAAGTGTTTACTGCCGTGCAGCGCCACCAAAGGGGAAATGAAGTATAACACGATGCCCTTTAAAATCAATAGGACAGCCTGGCTCGTGCAGCAGCTTTCTATTCCAACTCATTGAATATCTGAATGATGGACTCCTCTTCCATTAACTCAAATCCACTAATAGGGTATTTAAATATGGGGATCCTAAACTGGGTGACCCCTTAAAAATGGAGTTGTTTGCCCCATTGGGATAGGTTCTCCTTTCCAGATTTTGAAACATAAGTGAGAGGATTTACATCAAACTTTGCTAGAAAATTAATTTAAATTAGGGGCACTGGTCTGCCCAGTCCAGTTAAGTTCTTCCACCACAGCCAGCAAGCTATTTCCTCATGATTCTAAAGAGGAAAATTGTAACATCTCAGTAATGTCTCCAGTGTGATGTCTCCAGTGTGATGTCTCCAGTGTGATGTCTCCAGTGTTATGTCCCTCAAATACAATGTCCCTCCAGTGTAATATTCCTCCAGTGTAATATTTTCAGTGCAATGTCTTTTCAGTGTTATATCCCTCTAGTACAATGTCTCTCCAGTGTAATGTCGACATTTTAACGTCTCCAATGTAATGTCTCCAGAGTATTCTCCATCCAGTGTAATCTCCATCCTGTGTAATGTCTCCAGTGTAATCTCTGTGCAGTGTAATGTCTCCAGTGTAATCTCCATCCTGTGTAATGTCTCCAGTGTAATCTCTGTGCAGTGTAATGTCTCCAGTGTAATCTCCATCCTGTGTAATGTCTCCAGTGTAATCTCTGTGCAGTGTAATGTCTCCAGTGTAATGTCTCCAGTGTAATCTCCATCCAGTGTAATGTCTCCAGTGTAATCTCAGTGCAGTGTAATGTCTCCAGAGTAATGTCTGCAGTATAATCTCCATCCAGTGTAATGTCTCCAGTGTAATCTCCGTCCAGTGTAATGTCTCCAGTGTAATCTCCGTCCAGTGTAACGTCTCCAGTGTAATCTCTGCCCAGTGTAACTTCTCCAATGTAATCTCCATCCTGTGTAACGTCTCCAGTGTAATCTCCATCCTGTGTAACGTCTCCAGTGTAATCTCTGTCCAGTGTAATATCTCCAGTGTAATCTCTATCCAGTGTAACTTCTCCAATGTAATCTCCGTCCTGTGTAATCTCCATCCAGTATAATGTCTCCAGTGTAATCTCTGTCTAGTGTAATGTTTCCAGTGTAATGTCTCCATTGTAATCTCCATTCAGTGTAACTTCTCCAGTGTAACACCTCCAGTAATTAGATTGGACGGAGATTACACTGAAGACATTACACTGAACAGAGATTACACTTGAGACGTTACACTGGATAGAGATTACTCTGGAGAAGTTACACAGGATGGAGATTACACTGGAGACGTTAGACAGGATGGAGATTACACTGGAGACGTTAGACAGGATGGAGATTACACTGGAGACGTTACACTGGGCAGAGATGTCTCCAGTATAACGTCTCCAGTGTAACGTCTCCAGTATAATCTCCATCCGGTATAACGTCTCCAGTGTAACGTCTCCAGTATAATCTCCATCCAGTATAACGTCTCCAGTGTAATGTCTCCAGTGTAATCTCCGTCCAGTGTAACTTCTCCAATGTAATCTCCATCCTGTGCAACGTCTCCAGTGTAATCTCCGTCCAGTGTAACGTCTCCAGTGTAATCTCCGTCCAGTGTAATGTCTCCAGTGTAATGTCTCCAGTGTTATCTCCATCCTGTGTAGTGTCTCCAGTGTAACGTCTCCAGTATAATCTCCATCCAGTGTAATGTCTCCAGTGTAACGTCTCCAGTGTAATCTCCGTCCAGTATAACGTCTCCAGTGTAACGTCTCCAGTGTAACGTCTCCAGTGTAATCTCCGTCCAGTATAACGTCTCCAGTGTAACGTCTCCAGTGTAATCTCCATCCAGTATAACGTCTCCAGTGTAACGTCTCCAGTGTAACTTCTCCAATGTAATCTCCGTCCTGTGTAACGTCTCCAGTGTAATCTCCATCCAGTATAATGTCTCCAGTGTAATCTCCATCCTGTGTAATGACACCAGTGTAATCTCCGTCGAGTGTAATGTCTCAAGTGTAACTGTCTCATTGTATCCCATTCTGTGTAACATCTCCAGTGTAATCTCCGTCCAGTGTAACGTCTCCAGTGTAATCTCTCCAGTGTAATGTCTCCAGTGTAATCTCCGTCCAGTGTAATGTCTCCAGTGTAACGTCTCTAGTGTAATCTCCATCCTGTGTAACGTCTCCAGTGTAATCTCCATCCTGTGTAACATCTCCAGTGTAATCTCCTTCCAGTGTAACGTCTCCAGTGTAATGTCTCCAGTGTAATCTCCATCCTGTGTAACATCTCCAGTGTAATCTCCGTCCAGTGTAATGTCTCCAGTGTAATCTCTGTGCAGTGTAATGTCTCCAGTGTAATCTCTGTGCAGTGTAATGTCTCCAGTGTAATCTCTGTGCAGTGTAATGTCTCCAGTGTAAAGTCTCCAGTATAATCTCCATCCAGTATAACGTCTCCAGTGTAACGTCTCCAGTGTAATCTCCATCCAGTATAACGTCTCCAGTGTAACGTCTCCAGTGTAACTTCTCCAATGTAATCTCCGTCCTGTGTAACGTCTCCAGTGTAATCTCCATCCAGTATAATGTCTCCAGTGTAATCTCCATCCTGTGTAATGTCTCCAGTGTAATCTCCGTCCAGTGTAATGTCTCCAGTGTAATCTCCGTCCAGTGTAACTTCTCCAATGTAATCTCCATCCTGTGCAACGTCTCCAGTGTAATCTCCGTCCAGTGTAATGTCTCCAGTGTAATGTCTCCAGTGTAATCTCCGTCCAGTGTAACTTCTCCAATGTAATCTCCATCCTGTGCAACGTCTCCAGTGTAATCTCCGTCCAGTGTAACGTCTCCAGTGTAATGTCTCCAGTGTAATCTCCATCCTGTGTAGTGTCTCCAGTGTAACGTCTCCAGTATAATCTCCATCCAGTGTAATGTCTCCAGTGTAATCTCCATCCTGTGTAGTGTCTCCAGTGTAACGTCTCCAGTGTAATCTCCATCCAGTGTAATGTCTCCAGTGTAATCTCCATCCTGTGTAATGTCTCCAGTGTAATCTCCGTCCAGTGTAACGTCTCCAGTGTAATCTCCGTCCAGTGTAATGTCTCCAGTGTAATGTCTCCAGTGTTATCACCATCCTGGTAGTGTCCCAGTGAAGTCTCCAGGTAATCTCCATCCTGTGAGTGTCTCCAGTGTAAAAATGTCTCAGTGTAGATTCATCCTGTGTATGTCCCAGTGAATTCTCCAGTGTAATCTCCGTCCAGTGTAATGTCTCCAGTGTAATCTCCGTCCAATGTAATGTCTCCAGTGTAATGTCTCCAGTGTAATCTCCATCCTGTATAACGTCTCCAGTGCACCTACTTTTGCAGTAAATTCTGGGACTCAGGTCAGTGGCTCGGAGATCACACATACAATTTTTCTGACACCTCCACCCTTCCCTGCGGAGCAGCAATCATTTATATGCAATTAATCAGTTAATACTTTGTGGCGAGTGATTAACTGTACAGTACAGAAATTCAGAGCGTCGCCCCCTCTGTTCTGTCTTCTCATTTGGAAAACTGATTTTATTGATGTATTTTGCAATAATCCATAAATGACCTCTGTCCGGATCCAACCTACTGAGCACTGACACCATCCAGCAGGTGACTCCGCATCACAGAACAAATTATGGATATGAAGTGAGGGACAAACACCGACCTACAGTCCTGCCTACAGGTAACAGCATAGACTGTGGGGTCTGACGGACGGGACCCCCACTCATCCTGATAACAAGGGGTCCCTAGTTCCCACACTGGCAGAAAAGTGTCCACTCTCAGAAGCTGCCGTGCATTGCATCTATTTATCCTGTCTGTATAAGATATGAGCTCCTCAGCACTGAGCACAGGAAGAAGGGGACACAACCTATGGAACAGGTTATATGCCATTCAGTATCTGGGGAAATCTGAGTGGCCCCCACTAGCAGAACTTTTAGACTATATTCAGACCTTACTGCAGTTCACATCTTGTCTCGCAAAATTAAAGCTCTTATATGTAGATAGAAAAATAAACGAGTTATGGCTCTTGGAAGGTTGGGAGGAAAAAAACCAAAGAGCCATATTTTTATTATTAGGAAGGGGTTAGATTGAAATGAATTGTCTGGAGAGCAATTGTCATATAAGAAGAGTATTGTGCATGAGGAATTGTCTACTTCTAAAGTGTAATGTGCTATAAGTATTGGTTCCATGAGTAAAGTCTGCAAAACCCAAGTTGAGAAGTCTCTGTGGTTGATTTCCCTCCGCCGGTACACTACACCTCATATATCACCAAGTAAAATAATTCCTTATAAAGCATAACTTTTAATAAATGTTACATCTAAAAACATATATACTGTACCGAACATTTGAGAGTCAACTACCCACAAAACTAACAAGTCCCAGATAAATTTCCCAGCGGAGAACCGTCCCCCAAAAAAGGGGGACCCCACCTTTTATCTAGACAGTTTAAAAGACACCTATGTAGCTGTGTGGTCCAGAGATAAGGATCACAAATATTGGGTGTTTTTTTATTTTATCTTTTGAATAAAGGCTGCCCACAGTGTACCTCCTATTTAGGGTTGATTTGGGGCATTAGAAAATAGAATTGGAGTCACCCTTTCGGAGAGAGTCCTCCGCTCAGGAATTTTTCTAGGGCAAATGATATATTAAATGTTTTATTTTTTAAAACTTAGTTTTTTACGGAATTATTTTTTCTTGTGATATAAAGTTTTTTGATAGTTTCCTCTATACTTGGGGAAAGGGCGGATGGTACCTACATCAAGCAAAAAAATTCCCTTATAAAACATAACTTTTAAAAAATTTCAATCTAAAAACGATATACCAAACATTAGAGAGACAAAAACCCACAAACAGACAAGGTCCCTAGATAGCCCTAGATAATTCCTGAGCGGAGAACTCGCCCCGAAAAGGGCGACCCCACACTTCTAGTACCCCATGGGGATTCTGACCAGTATAAGTGTACCATATTTTAGCTAAATCTACCCTAAGAGGACATTTTTTTTTATCATCTTAGACAGTTAATAGAAACCTATGTAGCTGTGTGGTCCAGAGATATAGGATCACATATTGGGTGTTTTATTTATCTTTCTCTTTTGAGATAAAGTGCTGCCCTACAGTGTACCTGCCTGATTTAGGGTTGATTAGGGTGCATTAGTACTAGAAGTGTGGAGTCACCCTTTTCGGAGAGAGTCCTCCGCTCAGGAATTATCTAGGGCTAAATGTATATATTAGATGTTATATTTATTAAAACTTATGTTTTATACGGAATTATTTTGCTTGGTGATATAAAGTGTTTCTGTATAGTTCCTCTATATCTTGGGAAGGTCTGGATTGGTACACTACACCTCCCAGCAAGCCCAACATCGGTAGGCCTGAAACCGCACTTTACAACAGTACCTAAGTGATATCTACAACCAGCCTTAATATTAATGACATCCAAATGGCCCCAGTCATAGCCACAGATACCCCCAATGATAACTACAACTACCAGGGCCATTTCTAGGCCAAATTGCAATAAGGGTGGGGTTAAGAGATCCAATCCCCCTCCATTAACATGTTCCACCATGCTGTGACACATCGCATCACTATTAACCAGTGTCTGAATATGCAAAAAGCTATAACACAAAGTTCTACATATAAAACTACCGAATAATAGTCATACAATTGCCAAATAACACTGATAGACAAAACCAGAATCCCAACGCCAATGTTACCAATAATCCTACTAAGACCAAATACTCATCACCATGACCACATATAACATAGTGGCTGAATAATACCACCACACCATTACTGAATATAACCATTATACTGCTACCAATATTACCGCCATACAGTGGCAATTTAGTGGTAGAAACCAGTTGTACACAGGCACCCTGCACTCATATCAGTAATGACAGTCACAGTCTAAGGAGTCATTCTCTTCTCTGATGAGTTGTTCTCTTTTCCCTTTTTTTCTCTAACTGGCCCAGACTGCCATGATGTCTTCTCCTGGCCATGACTAGTTCCTTTAGAATTTACCACACAAACATTTTAGACTCCTCACTTTTGCAGCACTTACCCACCAATTCCCACCTCGGTGAAAAATCCCCAACCATAGCTCCCCAAATGATAAAAATGACCCTTTTGTGCCTCTAACAGTAAAAGTGTCCCTAAAGAGCTATGGGGCTCTCAGACTTGTTTTGTGTCCCCATATAGGAGGTAGTTAAATCTCCTAATATAGTATGCAGGTACACCACCAAACTAGATAGATAAACCCCCTTTCAGATAGGTAGTCCTCAATTAGGTAGGAGTATAGCCCTCCATTAGTTAGGTAGATTTTTACGTATCCAAGAGGTAGACAGCTAGGTCCTCCATTAGGTAGATAGGTGTATATATATATATATGTATATATACACCCGCAATAAGTAGGAAGATATGTCACTTTTAAGTAGTTTAATTGGCCCCCTGTAGGTAGGTGGGTAGGTATAAAGGACTCTTGTAGGTAGGTAGGAATATAAGCCCCCATAGCTAGGTATATAGGCCCCTTATAAGTAGGTAGATAGACCCCCAGTTGGTAGGTAGGTATGGAGTCCTCCTGTAGGTATGTATATAAGCCCCTAGTAAGTAGCTAAGTATATAAGCCCCCTGTAGGTAGATATTTAGGCCTCCTGTAGGTAGAAATATAGGCACTCTGTAAGTAGGCATATGCCTCCTGTGGGTAGGTATATGCCCCTGTTTGTAGATATAACCCAACTGTAAGTAGATGTAGCCCCCTCGAAGGTAGACATAGCCCTTGTTAGGTAAATATAGCCCAAAGGAGGAAGATATAGCCCCCTGTAAGTAGACATACTCCTGTATAGGTAAATATAGCTTCATGACAGACACAGACCCTCAATAACAGTATCAATCACAGACCCCCAAAAAACAGTATCAGGCACAGATCCATAAAAACAGCAACAGTCACGTATCCCCAATAACCATGACAGGCACTGACCCCCAATAACCATGACAGGCACCTATACCTCCCACAGCAGTCATAGGTTATGGTTCCCAGAGTTGATTATTTGGACACAAGAGCAGCCGCATAATTATGTCAAGGTCCAAGTAAGGGTTAAATCCTAAATGTAGGATTCCAGGCTGTAGCTTCGGGTGTTAACTGGACTCCTATAAGAAGTAACCTAGCTGCCGCCTTCATCTGCAGGAGGGGAAAAGGAAAACTGGTAAAAGAACAAATGAGGGGGTTTTATTTGTCACCTCGAGAAATCCTCTGTCGCCATCTGAAGCGCCGGCGGCATGCTGAGCAGAGTCTCCCAGCAGAAGACTGGTCCATACTATTCCTTTAAGATGTCCATTTCTATGTTGAAAACAAGTCTGACGAGCGTCCCCTTTATTATCATTGGATATTCCTTGCATTCTATGTAGTCAATGGCTACACTCTCTCAATGGCTCCGCATGTCCGCTGCCTTGGGATAACCCTGACTCCTCTCTGTCCTTCAAACCGTAAAATGTACATCCAAACCCTCACCTCTGCTGCCGCCTCCACCTGAAAAACATCTCCTGTATCCGCTCATTCCTTAAACTTGAAAAGTACAAAAATGCTTGTCCATGCCCTTGTCATCTCCCGCCTAGACTACTGCAACATCCTTCTCTGTGGCCTCCCAGCTAGCACCCTCGCTCCCCTCCAATTCATCCTTAACTCTGCTGCCGTCTTATCCACCTCTCTCCTCGATACTCCTCTGCCTCTCCTCTCTGCCCATTCCTCCACTGGCTCCCATTGCCCAGCGAATCCAGTTCAAGTTACTAACCATGACCTACAAGACTCTCCATAACCTTTGCCCTCCATACAAGTAAGTTGTACCAGGTATCTGGAGCCGACTGCATCTCACTGGGTCCATAGAGCCACCATCCAGGGGCCCCACAGCTGCTGGAGGGTCCATAGAGCCAACACCACCATCCAGGATCCCGACAGCTGCTGGAGGGTCCATAGAGTCAACACCATCATCCAGGGGCCCCACAGCTGCTGGAGGGTCCATAGAGCCAACACCACCATCCAGGGGCCCCACAGCTGCTGGAGAGTCCATAGAGCCAACACCACAGTCAAGGGACCCCACGGCTGCTGGAGGGTCCATAGAGCCAACACCACCCTCCAGGGGCCCCACAGCTGCTGGAGAGTCCATAGAGCCAACACCACCATCCAGGGGCCCCACAGCTGCTGGAGGGTCATAGAGCCAACACCACCATCCAGGGGCTCCACAGCTGCTGGAGGGTCATAGAGCCAACACACCATCCAGGGCTCCACAGCTGCTGGAGGTCATAGAGCCAAACACCACCATCCAGGGCCCCCACAGCTGCTGGAGGGTCTATAGAGCCAACACCACCACCCAGGGGCCCCCACAGCTGCTGGAGGGTCTATAGAGCCAACACCACCATCCAGGGACCCCACGGCTGCTGGAGGGTGCATAGAGCCAACACCACCATCCAGGGGCCCACAGGGTGCTGGAGGGTCATAGAGCCAACACCACCCATCCAGGGGCCCCACAGCAGCCCGGAGGGTCCATAAGCCAACACCACCATCCAGGGGTCCCACAGCTGCCGGAGGGTCTATAGAGCCAACACCACCATCTAGGGGCCCCACAAGCTCTGGGCAAGGGAATTATGGTTAGTAACTACAGCCAAGCCAACCAATGTCAACCACAGCCATGGCTGGAGGGTCTTATGAGTGCACATAAACAATCCACTCCATATCTGTAGGAGGTCCATAGACCAACACCACTCACAGGTTCCCCCAGCTGCTGGAGGTACATATAGTCAACAACACCAATCCAGGCCCCAACGGCTTGCTTGGATGGTGCATATAGCCAACACCCCACCAGGGGCCCCACACGCCCAGGCCTAGACCCCAACACCACCATCCCGGGGGCCCCACAGCTTTTATTTTTATGACCAACAACCCCAATCCCGGCCCCACAGCTGCTGTAGGTCCAAGACCAAACACCACCACCAGGGGCCCCCACGCTGCGGGGGTCTATAGAGCCCAACACCACCCTCCAGGGACCCCCACGGCTGCTGGGGTGCATAGAGCCAACACCAAAACCGGGCTCCACAGCTGCTGGAGGGGGCTATAAGCCAACACCACCATCCAGGGCCCCACACGCGGAGTTTTCCCAAAAACCAACAACCCAAAACCATCCTGGGCTCCCACAGCGCTGGGGGGTCTATAGAGCCAACCCCCACCACCAGGGGCTCCACAGCTGCTGGGGGGTCAAAAAAGCCCAACACCACCACCCAGGGCCCCCACAGCTGTGGAGGTCTAAGACCAACCAAAACCCCATCCGGGGCCCCACACTTCCGGGGGGTTTTTATAAGCCAACACCACAATCTAGGGCCCCACATATCCAAAAGGGGTTTAATCTGGGGGAAATTAGTGTTAAAAGGTAGTACTTGGAATCTTGGTCAACTCTTCCAACCCAATGCAACAATTCCTAAACCATTTGACAGGAGAGGGCTGCTTTGGGTTGTACTTTATAAAACAATGGGCCCTTTTTATTT